>CAHIKZ030002190.1:1982500-2010546 GCA_903632075.3 Acanthosepion pharaonis
GCTCCAACCTGGAATATCACAAAAGTATACACACCAGTGAAAAACCCTTCCACTGCGAGATTTGTAAACTACTGTTTTCAGAAAATTCCCAACTGATGGAGCATTTACAAACCCATGCTAGCGAAAAGATCTTTCCCTGTGAGACTTGCGGATTAAAATTCACTCAAAAGTCGCTCCTCAAAAAGCACACGCAAATGCACGCGAGGGAGAACCGTTACACGTGCAAGATTTGCGGGTCGAAATTCTCGGAAAAATACCCTCTGCAAAAGCACATGCGCTCGCACACTGGTGGCAAACAGTTCCCGTGTCATCTTTGCGACTCGAGGTTCTCCTACCGCAGCACGCTCAGAACCCACTTGCGGGTACACGCTGGAATAAGGCCATTCACCTGTGACATTTGTGGTTCCAAATTTGCACGAAACGAACACCTCAAAAGGCACCTGGGAACGCATACGGGGGCGAAACCCTTTCACTGTGATGTTTGTGGATCGTCTTTCTCGCAAAATGCCCACCTGCTTCGACACATGCAAATCCATACCGGAGAAAAGCCCTACCAGTGCGACATATGCAACTCCAAGTTTTCGCGCAGCCACCATCTGGAGATTCACATTCGAGTGCACACTGGTGAGAAGCCCTTCCACTGCACCGTCTGTGATGCGAGGTTTTCAAACAGTACAAATCTGAAGACGCATATGCGGACCCATACAGGCGAAAGACCTTTCCAATGTGAGGTTTGTGAGTTGAAATTTTCCACCAGTTCCGTTCTTAAGACACACATGCGAACACACACTGGTGAAAAACCCTTTCACTGTGACATTTGTGGCTTAGAATTTTCTCATGATGTCAATCGTAAAAAACATGAACTCTCACACTCAGAGGAAACTTCTTCATTTTAAAAATTGGCAACCTTTTTTTTTTTCTTTAATTCAAAACTCCAAAGGAAATACAGGTACACCACCAATTTTCCTGTACACTTTGATCTAGAAGCAAGCTGAATTATCTGTTTTCCTAGACCAATTGAGGTCATATATTAATAATTTGGCAAACCTGGATAAATGTGCCCACACTAAGACAGTGTGTCAAACGGACTGTTTTTTCCCCTGACACCACTTTTTTTTAACTGACTTCACTCTTTGACCATATTTATTGTTTTAAAAAGTAGGGATTAGAAATGGAATAAAACCATAAACATTTGAAAGTGAATTTATACATTTTCTCTGTTCTTGCAAATTGAAAATAAAAATATTAAACACATTGCACATTGGAGTGATGGATAGCAGCTTATATTGAGGAATCGGAGAGCCGAGTTTGAATTCCCATCAAATCCATTACATTCACTTACATGCTAATACACTTGGGAAAGATATGAATTTTCTTCTCCCCACAGCTATGGATAAATAGCAGGACAGACTGGGTTCTATAGCCTTGGATGGCAACTGGTCTACTACAGAAAGAAATGACAACCTCCTGCGGGAGGCGGGGGGAAATCTGTTTCGTCAGTCATGTATCAAAAAATACATGATCGCCTAAGTGTGTATCACGCATGGCGCATAACTGATTGATTCCTTGTATATATAATCCGAGTTCGAATTCTGGTTGAATCCATTACATTCACTTACATGCTAATATCCTTGGGAAAGGTATGAATCCTCTTCTTCTCCCCACATCTATTGGTAAATAGCAGGACAGACCAGCTTCTATAGCCTTGGATGGCAATTGGTCTACCGCAGAAAGAAATGACAACCTACTGCGGATTTGGTGGAATCTGCCTCGTCAGTCATGTATTGAAAGATACATAATCACCTACTCATGTATTATGCATGGCATATAACTGGATTGATTTATTAGATTGTTTATTTACACTATTTATATTATTTATTGGAATGGTTGGCAAAATATTGGCTAATTGCCAATTGATTCGAACTTTATAAAATGGTAAATGATAAAAGATTTCTTTGTCATTGGTACACATTTTGATAATTTAGTAAATGTTTATAAATTTATGAATAAAAACTTTCTTTATATATCGGCAAATGATAAATATTGCATCGCGTTAGTTTTAAATGTATTAGTTTTTAGAATGTAAATATAAAATTATTCTTGTAAATAAACAATCTAATAAAGTGTTTAATATTTTTGTTGTCAATTCTCACGAACAAAAAAAAAAAAAAAAAAAAATATATATATATATATATATAAATTCACTTTCACATGTTTATGCTTTATTCCAATTCTGATCATTGCTTTTTAAAACAACAAACATTATTGAAGAGTGAAGGCAGTCAAGTCATGGGGAAAACACATCCTTTTGAAACTATGTCTTCTTGCAGGCACAAACATCCATGTTTGCCAATAATTCAAGGAAATGCATTAATGATACAAATTTTTATATCTTTGAAGCAGGAGGATTGTTTGAGGATCTTGGACTTTGGGCGGCATTCTGGTTGGTTAAAATGTTGTAATTTAATATTTAAATTGTTGCATTTCCTTACTAGCAAATATCTAGAGTCGGGGAGATGCAGTGGGTCATTTGTAACTTTTTACCTCTCCCCTCCTGGGGAGGGGCGGCTATTTCACTACTGACTTGAATAATCAAGTTCAAAGAATTAAGATTTTTTTTTTTATTTCTATTTTTGAGGGGGGAAAAGTACTGTATTTTTCAGTGTATAAGACACTTCTTTTACCTTAAGATTTACTGTCAAAATCTTGCATCCTCTACACTAAGTTATTAATAATTTTGTATATATGTGTGTGTGTGTGTGTGTGTGTGTATATATATATATATATATACACACACACACACATATATATATTAAGAAATGGACAAAGTCCGACAATGTATTTATTAAAGACATTTTTATGTTTAACGTTCTTTTTTATAGATACAAGTATTTAAGTAAATGCTCTGTTTATAATAAACAGTATTAAATAACATTTACCGGCCTGAATGTCCGAGAAATTTTCATAGAAAATATTCGTCCTTTGACAGGATTCGAACCTGCATCCAATACGGAACCGTCATTTACGCTGAGAGGTTAGGCACATCAGCGTAAATGATGGTTCCATATAGGATGTGTTTGTCCTTATTTCAATACACGCACGGGGAAACACTCAACATCTCAACGAAGGTCATATGGTACTTTAAATCTATTAGAATAAGATGAAATTAATGAAATTTAAGTCTTAATATGTCTTGCACATATTTAAATGACCCGTTTTGAAAATCATTGAGTATAAAAATAGGAATTAAGCAGATGAATGAAAATGCCTACAAAAAAATATTTTATTTTTATCATTGGGACCCCAGACGACCCACTGAAGAACGAAAGTATACGTTTGTCAGTTAGCTCAGCCCGACGCCCACCTAAACTTACCCTGACTTTGTAAGCAACATATATTGGATAAATAAGCTGTCTAGGGAAATTAAAACACAACCGCACCTAAATTAAAATAGATGTTTTTTGAGAGTTTATGCCTATCATCGCTTGACGATGGAATGCATTTTGAGTTTAATTTTAATAATTAGATTTATAAGTATAGTTTCAGTTTTGAAACATGGAAATTTTCTGTGTTTCGGTGAATCATTTTTAAAAAGAAAACAATTATAATTAAAATTTTATATATATATATATATATATATATATATATATATATATATATATAAATATAAAAGTGAACATTGAAGTCAACACTCAGAAAAACAGGTGGTTTTATGCGAGATGCAATTGTCAAGCCTCCTTTGAGCACTATTTTGTAAAAAATAAAAATATCAATAAGGACACTGGATTACATATATTACTGTTCTTTTTCTTTTCATTTAAATATACACACACACACACACATATATATATATATATATATATATATATATATATATATATATATATATACACACACACATATATATATTTTATGCTAGACACACTTGTCAGGCCATATATATATATATATATATATATATATATATACACACACATATATATATATATATTTTATGCACATAATTAATTGTTTATTTTTATTTATATATATATATATATATATATATATATACACACACACACATTATATACATTTTATGCTAGACACAATTGTCAGGATGCTATATATATATATATATATATATATACTCACACACACATATATATATATATTTTATGCTAGATGCAATTGTGAGGCCACTATATATATATATATATATATATATATATATATATACACGCACTCATATAACAGTTTAGTTCATGTAGTTAACATAAGTAATCACCTAATTGATATTTCAAATTTCATTGACTACTCTGCAAAGTAATCATCAAAATAAGCACTGAAAAATACCATTTTTTTTTTTTTTTTTTTTTTGTGGGTAGTGAAGATACTGGCTTGACTAGCATTACATTGCTAGGAGGGTGTTTGAGACAAACTTCATCCTGTCGAAGGGAGAATAAAAAAAAAATGTTTCTTTTAGTATTTCTTAGATTCTTTGCCATTTCCTCAGGCTTGCCAAAATTTATTACATCTAGTGGACACCTCACAAAAAGTGAACGATACTTTTCCTTCATAGAATTTTCTTTGGTCTTTTTATTTGGCTAAGGGGAATGTTTAGCTTTATGTTAAGTACATTGTCTTATTTATCTTACCCAACAGTTCAGCTCTAGAAATAGCCAAATCATTATCCACCAGTCAGTAAAAAAAAAAAAAAAAAAAAAGAAATTTGCAATGTTCCAGTCAGTCTGTCGATGACCAGGGCTCTCAGTCCCGGAAAATTGGTGGCCTACCGATATGTGCTTATGGGACAGTTAAACTCATTTGAACCCACAGCTGCGGGTCCTATTTGAAAATTCCCTACCTCAAAGAATCTGCCCATAGCAATGGACAACCCAAGCAGCATTATAATGCTATCTAAAAAAGAAAAAAATGACAAAAAAAAAGAAAACATTAAAATCAACTCACTAGACACAGTAGATTTAAAGAATTTGCAGAAGAAGCCCACTACAACAGGACTTGTAAATTTTTCTACATTTTTCTATCTTCAAAATATTTGTAAGTTTACAGTATGGTGGAATTTAAAAAAATTTTTTTTTTTTAATCTGTTATCTTTCCCTTTTTTTTTTTTTTTTTTTTTTGCAGCATTTTTGCTGATCTATATACAAACTAAATATGTTACTTAATTGTCCTATATGTGCTCTTGTGCTTTGAAATTAATTCTGTTTAATTCTGTTGATTTTTTTTTTCTTTTTTTTTTTTCCTCTATCGTAGCGGTTACTCTTTGGTCTTGATGAGCTCTGGCTTCTTTTACACAGTATTTACTATATTTCTCGTCATATAAAAGGCACGTATAATTTCGTAAGGAATATTTCTGGGGGTGGGGCAGCTGTAATTATAATACTTGTGTAAAGATATATATATATATTTTAACATTATTTTCATATATTACCATTGTAAAGACTGATAAGAACTCTACATTAAATCTCTTGTATGTAAAATTATTATTTATTCACCTCCTGATTTCATCAGTATTGGTGTTGAGGTGTGTGATTTTAGGGCCTTTCCTCAAACATGGATTTTCTAAAAAAAAAAAAAAAAAAAAAAAAAGGGCACAGGACTAAATCTCTCATATGTAAAATTATTTCTGTCTGAATTTCCGTGATGAGGAATTATCATTATTTACACTTGGACTGTTGTCCTCATCTTTGTTGTTTTTACCACATTTCAGCCATTGAGCCATCTGGCCTTCTTCAGATACTTGTCTGTCCTAGTAATCTTTCAAGGAATTTTGAGCTAATCCCTGGATTTAATCTACGGGAGTAGATTCTTCTTACACCCACTGTCCAAAGATATTTTGCTATCGTCGTCATATTTAGTACTGCTCAATTATTGCTTGCCCTGTTTCCATAAGAGTCTGAGTCTATACCACCTTGGCCAAGGATTGAACTCACAATTACTTCTTTAGCACTTCTCTGAGTCGAAATCTGTACTATCATGCTCAAAGCATCTCTAGTAATCATAGGATGGCAGAGCAAGAACAGTATACCCCTAAGGATTGAATAAAGAGTTTAGTTTAAAATTACCTGAAGGTTACCTGGCTCAACATAAGTCCCGGGTATGGCGATAGACTACATCTGGCAGCAAGGCCTCCAATCAAGATATTGAAGGTTTTGATTAGCGTGGACCCATCTCTTAATTGCTGATGTTCCTAGGTTCACCCTAACCCGCAGTAATAGTACCTGTTAAGAGTCGCAGCTGTAGAGTAACAGTGAACCCCCAACAAAAGCAAAACACTATGAAAGTATAAAAATACATATTTATAGTAAAACTACCAACAATATGTTTTATCTGTAGTCGAAGGCATACAATTGCGTTCAAAATATGTTTTAGTCAAAGGCATACAATTGCGTTCAAAATATGTTTTAGTCAAAGGCATACAATTGCATTCAAAATATTTATATTGCAGCATTAAATAACCCATAGAGGTGTTGATATGCTGCTAAACAAAATCAACCAAGCAAGTAAGAAGAAAGAACTTTTTCATGATATTAATCCATATAATATCTTACAATCTCTTAAAGAAATCAAAGTGTATTCCAAAATATATCTCCAACAAAATTACAACATAAAATACACATAACACTGCCTCTAGTAATCATGTCCTCGCAAACATGTATATGCACAAAAGCAGAGCATTATCTACCATGTATTCAGTTGTGAAAGCAGAATAACATATATCAATATCATATTTGTATTACTTTAAAACCCCCAAGAAAATTAAATTTCGACATTAAATGACCCATAAGGAGTTGATAGGCTGTTAAACCAGCAAAACAAATTAAAAAAACCTGACTCAAAAAGTACCTGAAGAAATCTGAGGTAGGCAGGGGTGCTGGCATAATGGCTGAAATATTGTGTGCAAATTCCTCTTTTGGGGTAATTTCACATTTTCTTATCATCTCTCATTTGCATCTCTGTCCTTGGACAGAGTGCGCTCAGGGGCTTCTCTGTCAAAGAACAGAGGGGCAACTGAGGAAAATTATACTGAAAAGGTGCCCAGCCCTGGGGAACAGCTGCCCGAGGCCATGTCCTCCCATTGCACAAGAGGGGGGGATCGTGCTCAGACTGAGGGCGCAAGCAACCGACGGTTCTTGGGGAATTTTGTCCCTGCCCGAGTGTACGCGCTCGGGACCCCACATTAATCCGACCTTGTGTCACATCTCATTCTCGTGGGGGAATGAGTAAATACCAATATTGGGATAACAACAACAAAAATGAGGACAATGCACCTAGTATAAATGACATGAAACTATTGTTTATTCAACTCTGAACTTTGTTAGTTAATATCGACTCGAGAGTGTGTGGCATTGGGGGCTCTCTTCAAATCTGGTTCATCTTGCAAGGACGAGTGACTGTCTTTTTCCTCATGGCTGGGGTGCTTATATATCTTGTCATCTGGCTGTCCTATGTAATCACATATTAAGTACAGCCGAGTTGACCACCTGTTTGCTTGCTAAGGTCAGGGATGCAACCACTAACATCCTGTGGGGTCCTCTTCTGCACCTGGTAGCTATGAGCATACCTTCCAGTTCAACCATTTGATATGTACAGCTCACTTGATACTCTGGAGTGACATTGACTGCAAAGTCTACTTGGGGGTAGGCTCAGTGCATATTGGAGTCAGTACAGATCAACTTCTCTTACAACAAAGGCTCCTTATTCAATTCAGATCATCTAGTATTTCCTGGTGTAAATTATATATTACAGTATGAAGAAAAAATATAGAAAAAAAACAAAAAATCCTAAAATGCAATTATGCTGTTTTAATGTTTTAATGTTAATATAATGTCAATCAAAACAGTTAACGGAAATTTTTCAATCTTCAGGACATATTCATAATGTCCATAATTAACATTTGAATTAAATATATTCAAAATGAAATGTTTTATGAATATGATGAAGATAGTCTACTAATCGAAACGATAGTCTGACATTGACATTATATTAACATTAAAACAGCATAATTGCATATTAGGATTTTTGTTTGTTTTCTTCCGTATATTTTTCTTCATACTGCCGGATCTATATCCATATATTTGCTTACATATTACAATATGTATAAAATAACTGCCAGAGGTTAATTATAAAATCAAACTTCAAATGCTAACTTTATAATTGCCAATTTAGGCAATAGAAAATTTTTATGAGTTGATTTATGGATTCAACTGAAGTGTAAACATTCTTTTCTCTTTTTGTTTTTTATCAATTCACCTTAAGGCAGGTGATAATGCCACTAAGATTCAAGGGGTTACTGAGAGTGAAAAAGAATGTGTAGACATTGGAAGGAACTGGAAAACCAATTGTAAACAAGGGATAAACCTCTACTCCTGTTCAAAAAACCAAAGAGGAGTGTAAATCAGACAAGAGGTAAACCTATTTACTCCTATTGAAAAAAAAACAAAAACTAAAATTTCAAAGTTTAGACAGCAATGTTAGAAGTGTAGAGTTGGAGTAACCTGTACCTGTAATAGCATTCACCCGGGGTGGGTTGAGCCGACTCCAATATTGGAGTTTCATAGGAATTTGGAATTCAGAAGCGGTCACCAAACCCGCATGTATAGCACATGAGATTTTGATTATAGTGGTGAAGGTTTCGTGCAGGACCATCCACACTTTTTGAAGGGCCGAATACAGAGACCTGGTGCATTACATGCCACAAGGTCCCCAAACGACCCTCCACAGGTTTTGAATTCAGAGTTTTCCTTCTCCTAGACCAGTTTCCATCCAAGGCTATAGAACCCAGTCTGTCCTGCTATTTAACCATAGCTGGGAGGGAGAAGAAGAGGATTCACATCTTTCCCAAGGGTATTAGCATGTAAGTGAATGTAATGGATTCGGCTGGAATTTGAACTCGGCTTTCCGATTCCTCAATCCAAGCCACTATCCATTACTCCACCGTGCCTCCTCTCCTAGAGTTGGAGTAAGCTTTAGAAGGAACTGGAAACCCAATCCTAAACAGTAAACAAGGGATAATAAATCTTTACTCCTGTTCAAAAGACTGGGGAGGGGTGTAAACCAGATGATAGGTAAACCTATACTATTGAGGAATAAAAAAGATAAATAAATAGTAAATAAGATTTTCGAGTTTAGGTAGTGACATTAGAACCCTGGCTTTTCACATTAAAAAAGTATCAGTGCAAATAAACGCGTTGGGAAAAGATAACTCCTCCATCATAATAAAAAATGCCAACCATGAGTTATCTCATGGTTGACAGTCAATGTGTTAATTCTAGGTCATTATGGGACTAGTGTTTCAAACAGGGCTATTTAGGTGTTAGTCTAATACTAGTAATAACTAAATCATGTCCTACCTAAACACAGAAATCAGAGTATAATTTTAGTGTGATTTTTATTTTTTTAAGTGCAGCTTATATGACAAGAAATATAGTACATTATACTTTGTATTAAATGAATTGTATTATAATTCTCTCTATTGAACGTTCAAATCATAGTAATAAAACAAACAAAACTGCCTCCTCTTTAGTCTTTAGTCTACATCAATAACAACTATTTACCTATCCACTTCCTGTCTAGCCATTCAAGGGGAGTAACTCTGTTTCATCTTCACACTTTTGATACTGCACTTGCTGGTAGGGCTTCTCATCTATATCTGTTAGTGCTTTCGATTTGTATCTTGTTTTTAATTTTCTTTTTTAATATTGTTCCATATCTGTTGGTACGATTCTATCATGAAGGGAGTGTTTTTTTGTTTTTTTGTTTTCTCTCTTCTGAAAGTTTTTTTTTGTACTTTTATTGCAAACATTAATCAAATAAAAATCACCTTAAATTAATGTAAAGATACCAGCCATGTATTGCAAATCTAACAGCAATATATTTGCTTGTAATTTTCTTAGATGAGCCATTATCATTCCAAGACTTGCTCCAGTTCGTGATCTCATCCGGCTTTCATTGTTGCCACAATGTTTCAGCCCTGCCTCTGTTTATATACAGGGTGCAGTAGAAATGCCTCCCACATAATGGTAAACAGTGCCAGTGCAAAGGATCTGTGTCCCACCTCTGCTATGTCTAAATTTTCATAAGATAGTATTCATAGAAACTATAAATTTTATTTTAACCTAATTATGTACAATAATGGATCATATGCAAATAAGGGTAAACAATTCAACTAGAAAAATTGAAAATAAATACAATGTTGTGTCTAAATACAAATTAGAGACACGTCATAATAGATCATGCTGTTTTAAATAAAGCAGCAGTGTTTTACGGCAATTTTTAACATCAACTTGAGATTTTTCTTGTTCAAAAGTTGAAGAATTTTAACACGTTCAACATTATGGATAAAAAATAGTGAATTTTATAAAAAAATTTTTTTTCAAGACTTAGCATGAGCAAAACAAATTGACAGATTTGGACGAAAAAAAAGGAGACCCCAGAATGACGTCAAAATCTGCGAAAATTTTTCATCCTTTGATAGTTGTACTTAGTTTAATTTGTAACGTATATAAATATAGGTAGAAACAGAGCAAATGTTGATAAGATAGCGAGTCAGAAAGGGTCTCAATCAGACTTTCCCCACCTCCCATCGGTTGGTTCAGGGTGTTATCCACACCGGCCCTGATGGTAAGATATTAGTGGCAGTAATGTCTTCTAGCTAATGTCTTAGCATTATGTGGGAGGTAGTTTTTCCGTACCCTGTACAAATTGTGAGAGGCCTGTAGTGGCTACAAAATAAATGAGATTAATGGGCCAAACAGCACTTGCGACAGTCTACTCGATTTCCACCAACCAGATGTAGTATACAGTTTTTTTTCCACTACCCTTTCTGAGCAGCAGGCAGGAGATTATAGAAATTTTTTTTTTTTTCTTTTTACAATTCGGTTAATTCTTATTGAGAAAAGAATTGTTTTGCATTTCTTATTGTAAACCTCTCTCTTGCAGTTTTTAATTAAAAAAACAAACTTTGGCAAAGCAAAATTGAAAACATCAAAGTAGGTATATTTGTGGAATTTTATTTAAATGTTTATTTTTTTTGTGTGTGTGGATAATCTTGGCTGAAAGCCATTTCATAATTGCTGTGTTACAATTCTTTAAATCAGCTTTGATTATAATTGAGCAAATCTAAAATATCACTTTTCCACACACTTCATAATAACAAGAAGTCTATCCAGTGCATGTGCTATGTACTCTTGAGTTCCAGGAATAATTAAAGGTCTTATTGCATTCTCAATAGGTAAATATTCTTCTTTACTCTAAATTCTGATGTTAACCTTCATCAACGGATAGGCTTTTCCTACATACAAGGGTGTTAAAACCTTCTCTGCACAAGCCAGAACGCATTTCCCAAACAAAGTCTTGATGTCTGGTCATTTGGTCAGATTTTGGGAGGTAGGTTAGACTGAGAGCTTTTCAATATTTCCCATTGAATCTACTTTATAATAGGCAGGTTTCAGTAGGAATTTGAAGGTGTTAGCTATTGTGATGATTCTGTACACAATAATCTGAAAATTCTCTTCTTGAAACCCTTTTAGATATTTGCCATCATTAAATTGGCTGAAGACAGCCTCTCAGATACAAGATGGAAATATTTCTAACCTTAGATCCACTTTAAAGGCTATTGTGATGAAATAAGATCTGGCTTTTATGTAAAGACAATATTTGAAATCAATGTACCTGTTAGATAGAAGTTAGTTCATTTATTGCTCTAAACGTCTATAAAATAGATATTATTACTAAAGGTAAACAGTAACACTTGCGTACAGCAAAGATTTGTTTTTGTTATATATAGCATCAGAAAGTTTCCAAACTCATATTGTCTGGCAAGATCCGTCACTGATCCCAGTTGTGAGAGAGCTGATGGCTTGTTTCCTTTTTTGATTTATTCATTTTTACAGTCTATCAACCCTTTGTGGGTTATTTAAAGCCAGAAAATATTTTTTTACAGTGTAAGATTTTTGAGATAATAATGGCTTTAGTGATAAAAGAGGTTGATTGATTTTTCTCTGGCTTATCAACCAGTTACCAGGTTCAAGTCAGAAAATATTTTTTAGATTGTGAGAATTTTTTTTTTTTTTTTTTTAGATAATAATGATTTAGTGATACAAGTCTTACTAATTAACCCATAGCTGGGGGGAGAAGAGGTGAATTCATACTTTTCCCAGAGGTATTTGCATATAAGTCAATATAACAAACCCAACTTGAATTGGAACTCAGATCCCAGATTAACAATTCCAAGCCATTCTCCATTAAACCACCCACACATCCAAGCTTACAACATGTATTCCCAACCAGTCATTCATCTAGGTACTGACCAGGGTTGACATTGCTTAACTTCAGTGATTGTACAGGAACCAGTATTTCAATGTGATATGGCCATAAGCCCAGATTGTTTGGTGATGGTCCTCAAACTTCTTACCTTTTGTTGGTGATTGGTCACCCTGAATACCTGTCATCATCGACCAACACCTGAATGGCATTAAAATGCACGTGTCACTCAAAAAACTGTTTTTGAGCTAAATAATGCTCACCAAAAGCCTTACAATAAAGCGTTTCAAAGGTCTCGATAGTAAATGAGCTTCCTGCAAAATCTGAAGACCTATTGCTTGAATTTGTAAACCATTGTAAAGATTACAGAGCCATTCCGGTAATGTTATGAAGATTTGCGTTGTATTTGGACACAAGTCTTCTTGTCAGCCTGACTCAATCAGCTGGGTACCAATGAGCATTAGCTGGCTTTGCATTGAATGGTACAATGATACCACATGCAGTTTGGAAATTTTCTAGTACCACCTCGTATATACAGCATACAGTCTTGTGCAGATCTTTTAAAACTGAGGTAACCCAACCATATCTCATGAGTTATATGCAGCTTTTTGGCATTTAACATTTAGAAACCCTGCATCATTTATAAATATTACTTTCTGTATATGGAATCCCATCAAAATATAGTGTTTTTTTTTCTATGTATTTGAAATTGCAGTAGCCTGGCTCTCAATTTCAGTTAAGATTGTTTTAGGTGTTGCCATAGAAGGATATGGCCACACAAGAAATTCAAATTTAACATTGGCAGGACTAAAATTTTGCTTGGCGATAATAGTCACCCATAGAGTTCTAAAGGTTAATATGTGTGGGAGGAGTGATATGTTAGAATTAGAGTGATCTTTTGAGTAAAGGTGGTTGATATATTCAAATATACAACCAAGTTCTGTGAAAGAAAAGAAACATGGCAGAAATAGAATCTCTTGGACTGAAGAAACCAAATATGAAACGTGTTACATTTTTCAGGCCAGCATATTTCTATGAACTGTCTATTCAGCCTTGGAAAGCATTTGATATATAATTGTGTGTATGTGTGTGCGTGTGAGACTATTTTTTTTTAATTACTTTCAGTAATAAAAATTAAGTTTTTAAAAAAATAAATAAAATAAAAAAGGCCCCAAACATGAAAAAATATTGCATACTTATTTGAATAAAGACAAAGTATGGCATATTTATTTGAATAAAGACAACAGAAAAACTTATCTTAGCCGATGTGAAAAGTTCCTCAGAGGACGAAATACGGTGACTCGGATAAGTTTTCCCCATTGTCTTTCTCTTGTTCATATTATTCTTTTGATAGATATATTCTGTCAGAAATTTTACACATACATAGATTTGTCAACCTCTTAATGTCCATCATAAAATCCAGTGTTAATTACAGTGTAACCCGGATATAAGAGAGATTTTCTCTGGTCCCAAATTAGAGCCTGTGTTAATGTATATATAATAGACCAAACCCGGATATAAGAGACTTCGTCTCCGGTCCTGACAACTCTCTTATATCCGGGTTACACTGTATAAAGATTGAAATAAAAAAAAATATGTATCTAAAGAAAAATAAATAAAATAAAATCTTAGCAAAAATCTTCTTGCCCATCCTCTTCATTTTAAATTATTGGCATTTTTCACTAAGGAAGACCATAAGCATAAGTATCAACTGCTTCAAAAACAGGAAATGTTCTCTGAAGAAAAATTTTTTTTATTTAAAATATTTGTATTTGCAATTGAATCGTCAGTGTTAATATAATCCCATTTCTTTTTTTTTTTTTTACTTACCAAAAAAAATTCTCTCCAACAAAAAAAAAAAAAAAAATTCAACTTCTTCCTGATTTCTAAGACAGACGCTGACACATATGTTCTTCTGTAGTGAAAATGGCTGAGACAGCTTTAGTGAAAAAATTATCTTGAATCTTTTATCTCGTGAGCGGCCCACTGGTCGGAAAAGGCTGTCCACGATTTGCCCTAAAAAGTTTGACAAATGAAGAGCGATGTACCGGGATAAAATAAAATAAAAATAAATTTGACATTAAATTTTTTTTTTTTTTTTCCATGAAACCTTGGAAATCGTTCAACCTTTTCAGCCTCATTAATGCACAAAAACTTAAAATTAATTTACTCATTATTCAATTTAAAGAACTTTAAACTGTCAGCCCCAGGAGTACTGTTCTTGGGATGAAGCCAAATTCAGCTACCCTTGTTCTCTATCAACTATGTATATACAAATTTTCATCTTTTTGAAGGCAAGCAGCAAGTGTTTGTTACGCTTACATCTCTTGGGCCCCTTGGAACGAACCCTTAAATTTCATCCCCAGTTGTAGCTAACCTTCAACTTACTACTTTATTACACGTTGTTCTCTCTGCAAGTTACTGTATTCAACATTATTTGTTCAGTTGAACTAAATAAAAGAAAGTTGTATTTACGTGGTGTTTTTGTGTGTTATTTTCCGACATCGTGACAGCACTAACTCTGTGGACAATGATTCGATTCGAATAATCTAAAATAATTACCGTATTTGACGGCATAATAAGCTGCGTCCCAATTTCAGTAGGGCAAACCAAGAAAAAAATCAGTAAACCTAGATATGGCATATAAGACGCAGGGGAATTTTTAAAGATATTTTTCGTGAAAAAAACAAAGCTCGCCTTATATGCCGTCAAATACGGTACTTTCTACAATGTCCGGCAGAAATACCTCCACATAATGGTAAGATATTAGTGGCACTGCTGTCTTCATCTCGCTAATGTCTTACCATTATGAAGTGTTTCCGCAGCACCCTGTATGAAAATATATATTTTTCAATATAATTTATTCCTGCTCTTTAGATAAATTGCATTTTTTTTTTGTTTTCTTTAGGATTCTGTTCTTTTCTTTTGAGAAAATGAAAGTTTTAAAATCCGAGTCGGTAAATTGGTTCTAAAGCAAGTGTGTGTCGGTCGGAGGGAGTCTATTTACAATGTACATATGATACTAAACTGGGGAACCACTTGAGGCGGTGTAATCGTTAGCAAGCTTGTCTTGCTGGAACAATTACGACTGAGTAGTGAGTTCGATCCTCATTGGGTGCCCCCTACATTTGGCCTTGTGCCACATCTAAGCTACACTTGGAAAATCACTATGATACTAAACTGGACACTGCTTTATGTTCAATTTACAGTGTAAACCTACTGCTAAATTGGACCCTGATTTTGGCGTTGGAGCCACTTCTTCGCCGGCTGAGGGACAGGGTGTTCGGTCCGGCCCTACGTGGAATTGGTGAAGCTCGAGCCTGGGTTTCTGCGTCCGCCGATGACGTATCCATTTTCGTGTCGTGCCGCAGCTACATTAAGGCGGTACAGAAGGCGCTTAAACGGTACGAGTAGGTGACGGAGGCCGAGATTTACCTTAACAAGTCTTCCGGTTTGCGGTTAGGCGCCTGGAAGAAGGTTGCGCTTCCGGGGGGTCCTTTGGTTGGACTGAGGAACTCGTCCGCATTCTTGGAGTGTAGTTCGAGCCCGAACTTAACGTCTTTTTCCATTTGCGGGGAAGTTGGTAGGACACTTTACTGTCTGTGGGTGGCTTCGTGCAGCAAACTGTGGCAATGAAGAGGCGAACAACTTCGGTAACAAGGGAATGGGATGACACAGTGGATGGCATCCCTCTCAAGAAGATGATGGCCGGAGTAACTACCAAAGTATACTAAGATGATCCCGCCCTAGGTGACTGGTATGTAGCCGAAGTTAACGCATTGGGTTGACGCAACAACAAAAAAACGATGCTCATCATATCAATCTGACGGAACTCGACGTCAACCTACAGTGCCAATCTAAGGTGGTGCACCTATATACAGACACGGTATGTGTTCACCACTGGCTGACCGACACCTTGACAGCCCAAATCCCGAGTTAGAATCAAAGCCCTGAGCGAGATGTTAATCCGACGTTGGTTGGCGACCTTAAAACAGTTGATCGACGAATACAGTTTGGTTGTTGACGCCACCTTGACTGAATCAGAGCAGAACCTAACGGATTGGCTAACTCGGGTGCCCAAAAAGGTGAGATCTGTTACGTGTTGATAATAAGTGTAACAAAGGGAAAAAAATGATTTACCACAACACAGAGCTAAATCACAAACAAATATTTAATTTACTAAAACAGAACATAAAATATATACAAGATAAACAATTGTGGCCTACAAAACAGAAAACACAGAGTTACTGGCGAAGTGTTATGAGGGAGAAGGAAAAGGAATCAAATATCTTTATCACTTTAGAGCTAGTGAAGTAATCTAAGTGCTATATTTGGAAATCCACAAAGGTGTGTAAATAAATATTCATTTTTAGTTTGGTCAATGAAAATTAGTCAAAATTCTATTTACCAAATTTGTTCCATGAAATTCTCTTTTGGGTTTTTGTTGGTCGGCAACTTTTTATAGAGATTCTTTCGGCTGGATATAATAGTCCTTGAATCAAAAGCCAGAGTTGATACAGGCAACAATTTCCTTTCACCAACTGACAACCCTTTTCCAAAATCCCATTTTTATAAAGGCTAACATCTAATTTACCTATTTCTAGATGTTTCTCGAATCATCTAGATTCTTCTCGAATATACTGGAATGATCTAGAGAATCTTCCAAACGTTCTATTTCAAATTTCTCTATTTTATATCTACTTCTTGAAAGAAGACTTCTTTGTATTAACAGGTAGGACTCAGTAGAATCCCTTACTATAAATTTTAACCTTATTGGGACTTTCTTATTATAGAAATGCATCCTCGTAACACATGACATTATAGTGGGTCAGCCAATTTGTATTGGTTATAAATAGAAATAAAAACTGACCCTCTACAATTTTTACAATATCAAATGTAACAAAGGCAACAACAAGAGAAATAATCAAGTAGAAGAAATTGTGAATTTGTTCAACAATAAATATTTTTTATAAACACCACAAATACATAATATACAGTGCAAACGTTGATAAACACAATAGAGTTCTTTGGTGTTGTGAGGGGAGTGTATATTCGTTGGTAATTGTTGCTTGTATAAGAAGGTAGGTAAGCAGTAGCAGTCACTTATGGACAGCTGCTAGTTTGGCCTAAAGGTTCAACAAGCAATCAAATTGAGGTCACCATAACATAAACAAACAAAATATGGAAGAGAAGGGTATATCAGAAACACTTTATATTTAAATACACGTCAATGATAAGTATAATGTTCCTTGATTAACACGCACAAAGTCCGTTAATAAAATGTTCATTCACAGAAAAGAAATCAGATTATGAAAAGGAATTAAAGTGTCTTTTTGTGAATACTTAAGTTTAGGCGTGCATGTCCCAGGAGATGAAAGGCGAGGTCAATGGGTTGGTAGGTGTCATTTGATATCTCCGTAGGTGAAGGAAGGCTGGAGGCGTCGGAGTGATGGGTGAGAAAAGCGTAGCGACATTCTCTGACGGTAACTTCAAGGCTTTCTGAATAGAAGTGAATTCATCGTTCTATTTATGTGTGTCCATCGGATCTGAGTCAGTCTGCTGAAACAAACTGTTGGGTATGGCGCGGAGCCGTTTAATTGGTGGAAATTGCTTATTATATTCTTTTTATTTCTTTTTGATTTTCCACAGGAACATCTGCGTCGAGCCGGGTGCGCAAAGACCAGTATTGGTCATTTGCTATCAAGACCTCTGAGGGTTAACATCCGGTCTCTCGCTTGCTCAGTACCACCACAAGTTCTTTGGTGTGTGTTACTGAAAGAATTTGATTTACTGTACTGTACGTGTGAAAATGAGAAGGTTTAGTTAGCTATATTTGTTTTTATAGGAAAATTAAACAGTTGTTTTTGTTTTTGTATTAAATAGAAAAAAGTATTGTTCTTGACTCACTGATTGTTATAGAGTTATTGCTCATTAACCAGAGATTCTTCTTGTGGAATAGAATATTTTGTGGGAGTGAGTGTTAAGCCTGGAAATGGTTGACAAGGTATGTTGTTGTATTGAAGATAAAGTTCGTCTCCTTTGCTGTGTTGATTTCCAATGAAGTCAAGTGAATTGGTTCAATGTTTTAAGTGCCCACTGACCAAGTCGCGTCGAAGTTTCGTTTTTATTCGTTCTCTTGGTCACGTGGTGAGGCTCGTGAACATGTTTACATTTTATGGCGTCAACTAGAGGTCAAAATTTGGGTCGGTACCTTCGGACGTAGTTGACGACACCTAATTAATATTTTACAACCAATCAAAATACATCAGTTGTTATATTTGGTTGGGAGCCTCTATATGTTTAACTTGCACAAAATTTAAGATTTAAAAAAAAATGTAGGAATCTGATTCTACAACATGATCAAACGGGGGACCGAACCATTGCCGATCATGTGCGCTGTTTTAACGGACTATATGGCACCTGAACAGATCCGGGCCTTGCACGATCAAAGTGGACATACTGGCGTACAGTCTGGAGGATGTGCCCCTTGACTACAAAGGCAGTCGTCAAGTCGGCAATACAAGATTGCAAGGAGTGTCGGACGGTAGACCCAGGCTCAGACCATTGGTAAGAGAGGAGATTTGAAGTGGATAGCAGTTGGTAAGCGATTAAGCCTAGGCATCAAACACTACAATGGTGCACGTTTCTTAATGTTATGTTCCGACAATCCTCGTCGGAACTGTTATATTCTGTGCTAAGGGATTAAATAAGTAACCTCAGGTGGATACTAGAAGAAAGGTTTATTGTACACAACAAGTACAATATGAAATACGGTACAGTTATACACACAGGTCAATCTAGTAGTGAGTGCCACTAATTGGAAGGTCCGGACGTGCTTACGCGCGCGCTCTCTCTCTCTCTCTCTCTCTCTCTCTCTCTCTCTCTCTCCAGTCTTTCGTAGACAGTTGACTTTATAGGTAGTACCTATAGTGTAATCATTCATGGGGGTGCCGAGTTATTCCATTACATCAATTAACGCTCACAGACTGTGCTCCGACGTATTTCACCGTTTGACGTCCACAGGCACCCCGGGTTGCATTGACTGTCATTCGACAGCTACAGACTGTGTTCTGTGAACGCAGTCCACCGGTCGAAATATTAACGGACAATGCCCCAACCATTTGTGGCCAAGACGAATGAGCAGTACGGATGCAATAACGATGTGCCTACGTTCCAGATGGTAATGATATAGCAGAGCGTGTCACCGCGCCATTAAAAGAATTACAATCAGAACATAGTGCTGCATTCGGGAAGCTGTGTGATCCCGAAAGATGACTCCACACTGTCAACTGCACCAGCCAAATGAATTTACCGGTACGAACAGCCTGTGAAAGGGATAGATGCGTCACTACCGCCTTCTAACAGTGTAAATAACCAGTATCAAGTGGGAGACGGTGTCTGGGTTAAGGCCCCGCACAGCCGATGTACCAGTAGATTCGGTAAAGGGTGAGTCGATAGGGAAGTTAGCTCCCAGGATAGTATTGTTTAACGCCGCGCCACGTGAAAGGCCCGCGACCACGGTACGAATCTTCTGCTTCAGAAGACGGCGGAAATAGTACGTCAATATCGGAAGTCAAGGAGACCGGGCGAACAAAGGCGACGCTGTTAGAAATATCTGCCCCTCATTTACGAAGAAGCACTCGCCGAAGGCAATTCGTCCCCCACTACCGCCACATATGTGATCAGGAGATCAGGGGGAAGTGTAGCACGAGAGAAAATGGCTTACATCCTAGCAGAAAACGGATTTAGGCGTCTTTTTTTTCCAAAAAGAAAATGACGACTTTACGGTTTGGTTTGTTTAGTTTTACGACAGTAAAAAGACTGCGATTGTCAGCGAAGATTCATTGCTCGTTTCCACTCAATGGGTTATTCAATGCCGACAAAAATTTTATTGCTGGTAATATTTTTTTTTTTCCAAAATGTATTGCTGGTAATATTTTTCCTTCAAAAATCTATTGTAGGTAATATTTTTTTCAAAAATGCATTCCTCGTAATATTTTTTTCAAAAAATGTATAGCTGGTAATATTTTTTTTTCAATATTTTTTCCAAAAAAGTATTGCTGGTAATATTTTTTTCCAAAAATATATTGCTGGTAATATTTTGTTTGTAATAATTTCCTTCAAAAAGCATTACTGGTAATAATTTTTCCTTCAAAAAAGTATTGCTGGTAATAATTTTTCCTTCACAAATGTATATCCGATAATAATTTTTCTTTCAAAACCATATTGCTGGTAATAACTCTTTCTTCAAAAAGCATTGCTGGTAATAATTTTTCCTTCAAAAAGTATTGCTGGTAATAATTTTTTCTTCAGAAAAGCATTACTTGTAATAATTTTTCCTTCAAAAAAGTATTGCTGGTAATAATTTTTCCTTCAAAAATGTATATCCGATAATAATTTTTCTTTCAAAACCATATTGCTGGTAATAACTCTTTTTTCAAAAAGCATTGCTGGTAATAATTTTTCTTCAAAAAGTATTGCTGGTAATAATTTTTCCTTCATAAAAGTATTACTGGTAAAAAATTTTCCTCGAAAATGTGTTTCTGGTAATAATTTTTCCTCCAAACATGTATTGCTAATATTAATACCTGTTTTTACACCTCCACAGCGTTTTGACCCCTGATTTGGGGTCAACTATTTGTCCGTAGCTGGGACCCTAACAGGTGTTACCACCTCGGGTCAGGGTGGACCTGGGAACACCAGCAATTAAGAGGTGTTTCCACTCTCCTGAAAACCTTCTGATCAGAGGCCTTGCTGTTGGATGTAGTTTAATGTCTTACCCAGGATGTAGTTCATCGTCATACCCGGCTTTATGAGTTGTTTATTTAAGAAGAGATAAATTTCAGAGCCGGTTACTTTCGAGGGACCCCTTTTAGCACCTACGCAAATTTGACGTCTGTGGTAGCGAACAGAACTTGGTGCAAGAAACGAATTAGTGAACTTTATTCCAAGCAAGAAGAAAGTGACTACAAATACTATGCGACTAGATACAAGATGACCGGTTGTTACTGGGTATTCATCACAACTCGTTAAATAAATCATTTGTATTTACAAACATATGTACATGGATTCAAAAGAGTCAAAAAGGAGTAAAAATGGTCTTTAGCTGAGTTAGTGTTTGGGTAGTTGGTCCACAGAAAAGGTTGTGGTTTTAAAAAAGAAGACTTTTAGTAGTTGGTGCATAGTAAAATGACTGCGATTGCCAGCGAAGATTCATTGCCCGTTTCCACTGTTGTTGTTGTTGCAGATGATTTGTTTGAAGACGCCGAGACATGTTTCTTTCAGCAACTTCTGTATGGAAAGCTATATAGCCATATTCTTCTTTTGTTTTTGAACGGCTAGGAGACAGTCGCATTTCTGTTCTGATTAATGTCGAAATCTGTGGATTTTATAAAAAAAAATTTCCCGGCAATTAGACTCAAGAAAAATAGAGTTTTATCTTTCTTTTATTGGTCAAATATTTCCCATGGTAATGTTAATTTCTAACCAATCGACGCTTTGATTTAAACGGTGTGCGTTGTATTGGAGAATCTTTTTGTCATGTATGTAAATATTGTCTGCTGATAAAGTTTGGGCGTGTTTTAATATGGTACGTATGTGGGCATGTAATTGTGTTGGAAATAGGGCTTATTTCCTTTTTTTTATCAGTTCACCCCAAGCAAGGGGCTACTACGTGTGAAAGAGAATGTGAAGACTTTAGCAGGAACTGGAAACACAGTTCTAAACAGGAAACAAAGGATAAACCTCTACTTCTCTTCAAAAGACTGGGGAGGAGTGTGAACCAGACAATAGGCGTATCTATCTACTCCTATAAGAACAACCTTTCTGTTTAAATGATATTAAACTCAATTCGTAAGAATGTTCTGGTTTCTCGTCATTATTAGTTCAATTATTTACTGCTTCAAGCATCAGCGTGACGCTGACTATATAGGAAGAACTAGTCAAATGTCAGAAATGAGGATGTATCAATGTGTCGACTAGTATTCGTAAATGGCAATTCAATAATTTCTATAGGTGCCTAATACATCTAGGTCTGCGATAGCTAAGCATCTGTTATGTTATCATCAGTGTGCATATAATCTATTAATATCTACTGTCTCCCAAGTGGGTTATAGGTAGAAACTCATTACTATTTATTCAGTCAAGTTAGCTCGGACATTTACAATTAAAATTATTTTATTACATAAAAAGTTTCTCAGAAAAGAAAACTTCATAAAGTGAAGTCAAAGAGAAATATTTCTGAATAGTTTTCAGAGATAAATTAAGACATTTTGTGGTTTCTTTTTCTTGTGGCAACAGTGGAAATCTAATTAGATTGACCGCGCTAGCCGAAGACCTTCTTTGTCAGCGCCGATGATTAGTCTAAATTCTTCTGCATCGTTTTCCTCCTGGACCGGGACGACCTGAATTCCTGTGTAGCAGCTGTTTGCCGACTCCAAAAATCAAATCTTAGGTCCCCTTTATATAGCATACAGATAGGCTCCAAATAGGTTGCTCAGAATTTGGAGGAAAACCCTTTCATTGGTTCGGACTTCGGACGCTGCTGTTTTACCACTAGTCAGAGTGTATCATACTTATTATAAAACCCAGGTTGTGTGTGTGTGTGTGTGTGTCTGTACGTTTATATATTGGATCGGATTTCCTACATTTTTCAACCAATTTCAACAAAACTTCACAGGACTGCGTAAAATTACCATGCGGTGGTTCTGACAGCGCCCAAAATTGGAAAAACAATTGTTTTTGCACGAAATCAATTTGAAAACACGATTAAGAGGCATTGCTTTCACGGAATGAAAGGGGAACAACTCATATCAAGTTATACTTATTATAAAACCCAGGTTGTTTGTGTGTGTGTGTGTGTGTGTGTGTGTGTGTGTGTGTGTGTTCATTTATATATGGGATCGGATTTCCTACATTTTCAACCGATTTCAATAAAACTTCACTTTTTGGGCAGGTAGTGTTTCTTATTGTCTTGCACACTTTTTTTTTTTATTTTTACATTCAGAATGCTTTAAAATTCCATTTACAAGATAATTGTTTATAATAAAATTCTATTCAATCGGTAGACTCATAACGATTGAAAACAATGTTTTTGTTTGGGTTTGACCAATTCGTAAAAAAAAAACAAAACTAATCAATACATGCGTGTCCGTCAACCTTAAACAATAATCTTTGTCAATTTTATTTTTCAGTCTTTATGATGGTCGATACTTGATCTATCTCTTACTATTACATCCCCGGGCAACGCCGGGCTCTACTGCTAGTCATAAATATTTTTGAAATTTAAGCAAGAGCCCATCACAGCGTCTACCAATCTCTGAAAGCTTGATGTATGCCGATGTAACTTAAATTTCTATAAATTTATCCAATTAGTGGTTTGCACAGCAGTGTTGCTTCCAACAAAGCCTTCACCAGAGGATGACTGGGTTTAGGTATGGTTTCAGGAACGAAGCATCATTACCACTAGCCCAGAACGCCCCAGCAGTACATCGCGAAACCACCAGGGTTTGTTGGATTGTCGTCACTGTGTGGGACTGCCATATCCATGCTGATTCAATTAGGGTCTTATTCTGGATCTTTGTATATATTTCCTCTTGTCTGATGGTGTAAGTCCAAGATTAGTCAGGCATGCGGACGTTGAGTTCGCAATAAAACCTCGGCATCCGACCTCGATAGGAAATTTGTTTATCTAGCCATTTCTAACACATTGTTCTTGCAGATCTTCATATATTTCCAACTTACACAGTCGGTCGAAATCTTCTACAAAAGAGATTGTTAATTCAACAACGAAAACGGGCCAGATGACAGTATCCGGACGCTGGGCCGTTAACGTTATTTCAGTTGAAAACGCGAGTTTATGGTCCAAATCAGTTTTACAACGTGCCAGTCTGTGCAACCATCAAACAATAATGATTTGTGCCTTTGCTCACACGAAAATTTTGAAATGTGTGGTTAGAAAAAAAAAATGATCTCATTGGCGTCTGTACGTAAAAAGAGTCTCGTGTGAAAGCTATATATTGTTTATATTTTAAGCTGGCAAAAGAAATTAGCGCGGAATCACGGCGGTCATAGGACGGAAGTTGAGAAAAATAAGATGGAGTGTACGAAAGACGGTGAGAGAAGAGGAATTTAGTCTCTACAAAAAGCTAAAAATATGGAGTGTACGAAAGACAGTGAGAGAAGAGGAATTTAGTTTACAAACAGCAAAACAATACGTGAAATACAACATCTACGTTTTATCACTCAGAATTAACGTCTGCTAAGGAATTTTAAGACAGTCTTTCGAATTTAAACTACAAAATGATTCCTTGGTTTTTCGACCACCGAAGAAGGAAGAGGTTATATAGACAGTAGAGGAAGCCTGGTCGCCTAGTGAGGTTTCTTATATATGGCCTTGTGTCAGACCACCAGACTGCCACATAAGCGTATTTGATATTCCTTTAGAATATCCATGGTTCACGACAAGGTTAGCAACGGTAGAGAATGGACAAACACGAATGGTGTATGAGAGGCATAACAAAATATAAGTTTACTTTAACAAGAAATTGGCAGGAATGGAGAAAAGAAAGAATGCGGTGTCGAGTTCTTGGTTCCTGGATAGTAGTCCAGCAAATCTGTGCGATGTGAGGTTGATATTGATGGTCGAACGTTGTTGTGCGCCAAAAATAGTAATGGTTAGCGCCAAATGTTCTTGAAGAGGAAGTAGCAAAAAAAAAAAAAAAACGCAGAAAAGGTTAATTGTAAGAATCTCCTTTTTTGGAATAAAGGGTACAAGGGAGGCAACTTTGTCTATGAATGTTTACATTTGGTAAAAGAAGAAGAATCAAAGGAGACTTAGAAACAGAATTCACCGGGTCGGTTATAAAGACTCCAGTATGAGTTCGACCAAAATAGAATCACAGAGTTTATAAGTTGCAAGAGAATGTTCAACACATAGAATGAAGTATAGACCAAATGGAAAGATCCAGAAGATACAAACATGACGTGTGAAGACCCGTGGATCCCTGACGTACTTATTGCTTTGGACAGGAGGTAAAGTTCGTTTGATACTGAGGGTTGGTGACGAATGTTTGTTGCTTTGGACAGGGGGTAAGATCCGTTTGATACTGAGAGTTCGTGACGAATGCTTCTTGATTTGCACAGGAGGTAAGGTCCGTTTGATACTGAGGGTTCGTAATGAATACATGTTGTTTTGGACAGGAGGTAAGGTCCATGTGATACTGAGGGTTCGTGACGAATGCTTGCTGCTTTGGTCAGGAGTTAAGGTCCGTTTGATACTGAGGGTTCGTGACGAATGTTTGTTGCTTTGGAGAGGAGGTAAGGTCCGTTTTATACTGAGGGTTAGTGACGAATACATGTTGCTTTGGAGAGGAGGTAAGGTCTGTTATATACTGAGGGTTCGTGACGAATTATTGTAAAGACAGGAGGTAAGGTCCGTTTGATACTGAGGGTTCGTGACGAATGCTTGTTGCTTTGGACAGGAGGTAAGGCCCATTTGCCACTCAGGGTTCGTGACGAATACATGTTGCTTTGGAGAGGCGGTAAGGTCTGTTATATGCTGAGGGTTCGTGACGAATTATTGTAAGGACAGGAAGTAAGGTCCGTTTGATATTGAAGGTTTGTGACGAATGCATGTTGCTTTGGACAGGAGGCAAGGTCCGTTTGATACTGAGGTTTCGTGACGAATGCATGTTTCTTTGAACAGAAGGTAAGATCCGTTTGATAATGATGGTTCGTAACGAATGCCTGTTTCTTTGGACAGGAGGTAAGGTCCGTTTGATATTGACGGTTCGTGACGAATGTTTGTTGCTTTGGACAGGAGGTAAGATCCGTTTGATACTGAGATTTAGTGACGAATGCTACTTGATTTGCACAGGAGGTAAGGTCCGTTTGATACTGAGGGTTCGTAACAAATGCTTGTTGCTTTGGACAAGAAGTAAGGTACGTTTGATACTAAGAGTTCGTGACGAATGTTTGTATCTTTGGACAGGAGTTAAGGGCCGTTTGATACTGAGGTTTACTGACGAATGCTTGTTGCTTTGGACTGGAGGTAAGGTTCGTTTGATAATGATCGTTCGTGCCGAATGCTTTTTGCTTTGGACAGGTGGTAAGGTCCGTTTCATACTCAGGGTTCGTGACGAATGCTTGTTGCTTTGGACAGGAGGCAAGGTCCGTTTGATACTCAGGGTTTGTGACGAATGCTTGTTGTTGTGGACAGGAGGTAAGGTCCGTTTGATACTGAGGGTTTGTGACGAATGCATGTTGCTTTGGAATGGAGGCAAAGTCCGTTTGATACTGAGGGTTAGTGACGAATGCTTGTTGCTTTGGACAGGAGGTAAGGTCCGTTTGATAATGATCGTTCGTGCCGAATGCTTTTTACTTTTGACAGGAGGTAAGGTCCATTTGATACTAAGGTTTCGTGACGAATGCTTGTTGCTTTGGACAGGAGGTAAGGTGCGCTTGATACTGCGAGTTCGTGACGAATGCTTGTTGCTTTGGACAGGAGTTAAGGTCCAGTAGATACTGTGGGTTCGTGACGAATCCTTGTTGCTTTGAACAGGATGTAAGGTCCGTTTGATACTGTGGGTTCGTGACAAATGCTTGTTGTTTCCGACAGGAGGTAAGGTCCGTTTGATACCGAGGGTTCGTGACGAATGCTTGTTGTTTCCGACAGGAGGTAAGGCCCGTTTGATACCTAGGGTTCGTGACGAATGCTTGTTGCTTTGGACAGGAGGTAAGGTCAGAAAGTCGGGCTAAGATCAAGTCAAGGATGATGAAAGGTTGCTTCAAGCATAGGATATTGACTATAAAAAAAAAGGTTTATTACCGAAGCCTAGTGTTTGAAGAGTATGGTCGAGATGGTGAGACGGAAAGTGCGTCTTCCCGACTAGATGCTCGCAGGTCGTCTCCTGCACGTTGATACTTTTTGGCGGGGATCCAATAAGTCACGTGACCTTTTACTGGCGGCAAATGCCAACCGTGAAACCACTTTTGGGTGTTCATTCCAAAACAGTCTCGTGCCTTAACGTTGAAAGTGTTGGGTCGTTGCTCAAGGTGTAGCAGCAACGATGAAGGAAAGAGAAATGGAAAAGGTTCGAGGCAACCGTTGACGGAAGGAGGGGGTGTGCCGATAACAGTATCAGATAAAATATGTTGCCACCAACAGATAAGCAAAATTTATTTATTTCTGTATACATACATGTCCTTTATGCAATCATTTCTCTGAAATAAAGCAATTTATCAATTTTTCTATGATTATTTCTTTGCATCTCATTTAAGATTTTGGTTGCAATATTATAAATTCCATTGTGGCTCGTGGTGCCCTTTTTAACCCTAAAAATATACATATATAAAAATATAATATTCCTGCAAGGTCGATGCATCACAAATACATCCACAACAGTTCTTTTGATAGTGTTGTTTAATGTACAATGTAAGCTTATTTTGAGATCTTCCACGAAAATACGTTACATTTATCTCGTTGAGGTATGTTAATATATATGATATATTTGTAGATGTCTGTCTGTTAACATGACCCCACGATTTATATTTAACGCAAAATACCACAAAATATGAAACAAAAAGAAGGAACAAAAACGATTTTATAACTACAATATTTATATTTATTTTTTGTGTAATGATGTACATGCATAGAGGTTACTAATTCGTTTGTCTTATGTCCCTTTGACTGAATTAAAGTTTTTTTACTGGTGAAATTGAAATATTTTTATCTGAGCTCACAAAAGTTGAATGAATTATAAAGCTGAGAAATGCTGAAT
>CAHIKZ030002191.1:0-147500 GCA_903632075.3 Acanthosepion pharaonis
CATGACTTCATTTTCATTTAATTTCAATAAATGAAGAAACTTTGAAGGAAAAGTAAATAAATGGGCATTAGATAATTGGGCTCGTCCGGGATTTGAACCCAGGACCACCACACCCAAAGCGAGTATCATACCCCTAGACCAACGAGCCATTACATTGACTACTATTAATAATTCTATTCTAAACTTGTCATTTTTTATCATTGAAATTGAAGAAAATATTGAAACTAGATGAAGGAAGAAAGGCATGACTTCATTTTCATTTAATTTCAATAAATGAAGAAACTTTTGAAGGAAAAAGTAAATAAATGGGCATTAGATAATAGGGTCTGTCCGATTTGAACTGGACCACTCACACCCAAAGGAGTATCATACCCCTAGACCAACGAGCCATTACATTGACTAAAATTAATAATTTATTCTAAACTTGTCATTTTTTATCATTGAATTGAAGAAAATATTGAAACTTGATGAAGGAAGAAAGGATGACTTCATTTTCATTTAATTTCAATAAATGAAGAAACTTTGAAGGAAAAGTAAATAAATGGGCATTAGATAATAGGGCTCGTCCGGATTTGAACTCGGGACCTCTCACACCCAAAGCGAGTATCATACCCTAGACCAACGAGCCATTACATTGACTAATATTAATAATTTATTCTAAACTTTTCATTTTTTATCATTGAAATTGAAGAAAATATTGAAACTTGATGAAGGAAGAAAAGGATGAATTCATTTTCATTTAATTTCAATAAATGAAGAAACTTTGAAGGAAAAGTAAATAAATGGGCCATTAGATAATTGGGCTCGTCTGGGATTTGAAATTTCTAGGACACATTACATTGACCCAAATTCGAGTATCATAAATTTGAAGACCTTGATGAAGGAAGCCATTCATTTTCATTTAATTTCAATAAATGAAGAAATTAAATAAATACTATTAATCAGACCAACGATCCATTACATTCTATTATTAAAACTTTTTGTCATTTCTTTATCATTGAAATTGAAGAAAATATTGAAACTTGATGAAGGAAGAAAGCGCATGACTTCATTTTTATTTAATTTCAATAAAATGAAGAATCTTTGAAGGAAAAGTAAATAAAATGGGCATTAGATAATTAGGGCTCGTCCGGGGATTTGAAACCGACCACTCACACCCAAAGCGAGTATCATACCCTAGACCAACGAGCCATTACATTGACTATTAATAATTCTATTCTAAAACTTGTCATTTCTTTATCATTGAAATTGAAGAAAATATTGAAACTTGATGAAGAAGAGCATGACTTCATTTTCATTTAATTTCAATAAATGAAGAAAACTTTGAAGGAAAAGTAATTAAATGGGCATTAGATAATAGGCTCGTCAGGGATTTGAACCGGATACACACACCCAAAGCGAGTATCATACCCCTAGAACAACGAGGCATTACATTGACAAACATTAATAATTCTATTCTAAACTTTCAATTTTTATCATTGAAATTGAAGAAAATATTGAAACTAGATGAAGGAAGAAAGTGCATGACTTCATTTCATTTAATTTCAATAAATGAAGAAACTTTTGAAGGAAAAAGTAAATAAATGGGCATTCGATAGTGGATTTGAACTCGGCTACACCCGTCATTAAGTATTGGCTACTAATAATAATTTATTCTTTGATTTCTTTACCTTGATGAAGGACCATTTTCATTTAATTTTCAATAAATGAAGAAATTTTGAAGGAAAAAGTAAATAAATGGGCATTAGATAAACGATTTAAACTCGACGGCTCTTCTCACACCCACTAAGACCAACGAGCCATTACATTTGACTACTATTAATAATTCTATTCTAAACTTTTCATTTCTTTATCTGAAATTGAAGAAAATATTGAAACTAGATGAAGGAAGAAAGCATATTCATTTTCATTTAATTTGAATAATGAAGAAACTTTGAACGAAAAGTAAATAAATGGGCATTAGATAATAGGGCTCGTCGGGATTTGAACCAGGGTACTCACCCAAAGCGAGTATCATACCCTAGACCAATGTGCCATTACACGACTACTATTAATAATTCTATTCTAAACATGTTTCTTTATCATTGAAATTGAAGAAAATATTGAACTTGATGAAGGGAAGAAAGCATGACCTTATTTTTTAATTTCAAAAAATGAAAACTTTTGAAGGAAAAGTAATTAAAGGCATTCGATAATTGGGCTCAATCCGGATTTGAACAGGTCCACTCACACCCAAAGCGAGTATCATACCCTAGACCAACGAGCCATTACATTGGCTACTAATAATAATTCTATTCTAAAACTTATCATTTCTTTATCGTTGAAATTAAAGAAAATATTGAAACTTGATGAAGGAAGAAAGGCATGACTTCATTTTATTTAATTTCAATAAATGAAGAAACTTTGAAGGAAAAGTAAATAAATGGGCATTCGATAATTAGGCTGTCCGGGATTTGAACCGGGTCCACTCAACACCCAAAGCGAGTATCATACCCTAGACCAACGAGCCATAATACATTGACTACTATTAATAATTTTATTCTAAACTGCTTTATTGAAATTGAAGAAAATATTGGAACTTGGATGCTGAAGAAGAAAGTATGACTTAATTTCAATAAATGAAGAAACTTTAGCGAGTAAATAAATGGCATTAGATAATAATGTAAGTGGGATTTGAACTCGTTGACGCTCGACATTAACCCAAAGGAGTATCATACCCTAGACCAATGAAGTCATTACATTGATCACTATTAATACCTATTCTAAACTTGTCATTTCTTTATCAATTGAAATTCGAAGAAAATATTGAAACTTGATGAAGGAAGAAAGTGCCTGACTTCATTTTCATTTAATTTCAATAATTAAGAATCTTTGAAGAAAAAATAAATAAATGGGTATATATTCGATACCGGGTTCGTCCTGGATTTGAACCCGGACCACTGCACCATAACCCCTAGACCGAGACACTGATACGACTACTATTAATAATCCCTTTTCTAAACTGTCATTTCTTTTATCATTGAAATTGAAGAAAGTATTGAAACTTGATGAAAGAAGAAAGGCATGACTTCATTTTCATTTTATTTCAATAAATGAAAGAAACTTTGAAGGAAAATTAAATAAATGGGCATTAGATGGTCGGGATTAGAACCAGGGGTCACACCCGTCCGATTTCAGACCCTAGGACCACATTGACAACCACATGAAATTTCTAAACTTGTCATTTCTTTATCATTAAGTGAGAAAATATTGACGATGAAGGAAGAAAAATTTTCATTGTTTAAATGAAGCATTGAAGGAAAAAGTAAATAAATGGGCATTCGATAACTGGGCTCGTCCGAGTTCTGAACCAGGATACTCCACCCAAAGCGAGTATAATAGACAAACGATAATGACCCTATTAATTATTTTTCTAAACTTGTCATTTCTTTATCATTGAAATTGAAGAAAATATTGAAACTTGATGAAGGAAGAAAGCGCATGACTTCATTTTTTAAATTCAATAAATGAAAGAAACTTTGAAGGAAAAGTAAATAAATGGGCATTAGATAATTAGGCAAATCGGGATTTGAACTCGGGACACCACACCCAAAGCAAAGTATCCTTACCCTAGATAACGAGCCCATTACATTGACAAACATTAATAATTCTATTCTAAACTTGTCATTTTCTTTATCATTGAAATTGAAGAAAATATTGAAACTTGATGAAGGAAGAAAGCGCATGACTTCATTTTCATTTAATTTCAATAAATGAAGAACTTTGAAGAAAAGTAAAAAATGGGCATTCGATAATTGGGATCGTCCGGGATTTGAACAGGACCACTCAAACCCAAAAGCAGTATCATGCCCGCTAGACCAACGAGCCATTACATTGACTACTATTAATAATTTTCTTTTCTAAACTTTGTCATTTCTTTTTCTTTATAAACATTGAAAATTATGAAGGGAGAAAAACTTCATTTTGAAACTTGACTTTGAAGGGAAGAAAGCTCGTCATGACTTCACACCCAAAGCAGTATCCCCTATGCCAATGACCATTATTATTAATAATTCTCTAAAACTTAAAGTTGAAATATTGAATCTTTGAAGGAAAAGACTTCATAAATATTTAATTTCAATGGGCTTTAGTAAATAAATGGGCATTCGATAATTGGGCTCGTCGGGATTTGAACCCGGACGACTCCATCACAAAAGCGAGTATCCTTACCCTAGACCAACAGGAGCCATTTATTGACAAACATTAATAATTATTCTCAAATTTTGTCATTTCTTTATCATTGAAATTGAAGAAAATATTGAAACTTGATGAAGGGAAGAAAGGCATGACTTCATTTCATTTAATTTCAATAAATGAAGAAACTTTTAAGGAAAATTAAATAAATGGCATTAGATAATAGGCTCGTCCGGGATTTGAACCGGGACCACACACGCAAAGCGAGTATCATACCCTAGGGACGAACGAGCCATTACATTGGCTACATAATAATAATTCTATTCTAAACTTGTCATTTCTTTATCATTGAAATTGAAGAAAATATTGAAACTTGATGAAAAGAAAGCGCATGACTTCATTTTCATTTAATTTCAATAAATTAAGAAACATTGAAGAAAAATAAATAAATGGGTATTCGATGGTGGGCTCGTCCGACGGATTTGAACACTCGGGACCATAAACCTCCATCCAAAGCGAGTAATCTACCCTTTTATCATTGAAATTGAAGAAACATTGAAATGAGCCATTGGTTAAATGAAGAATCTTGAAAGGAAAATTGAAACTTAAATGGGTATTAATTTATTAAATTAGGGACGAAAAGTAAATAAAATTCTAAACATGAGCCATTACATTTCTTTATTCTAAATTGAAATTGAAAGAAAAATATTGAAACTTGATGAAGGAAGAAAGGCGTGACTTCATTTTCATTTAATTTCAATAAATTAAGAAAATTTTGAAGAAAAGTAAATAAATGGGCATTAGATAATAGGGCTCAATCCGGGATTTGAACCAGGACCACACACACCCAAAGCGAGTATCATACCCCTAGACCAACGAGCCATTACATTGACAAACATTAATAATTCTATTCTAAACTTGTCATTTCTTTATCATTGAAATTGAAGAAAATATTGAAACTTGATGAAGGAAGAAAGCGCATGACTTCATTTTCATTTAATTTCAATAAATGAAGAAACTTTGAAGAAAAAAAGTAAATAAAATGGGCATTCGATACGGCTTGTTCTGGGATTTGAACTCGTCCGAGTATTAACCCTAGACCAACGAGCCATTACATTAACACCCCAAAGCGACTTTATCAAAATATTGAAACTTGATGAAGGAACGAGCCATTACATTGAGCCCTACTATTAATAATTCTTTTCTAAACTTGTCATTTCTTTAAAATTAAATAAATGAAGAAAATAAAAATTGAAACTTGATGAAGGAAGAAATAATACCCCATCAACGAGCCATTACATTGACTACATTTTCTATTCTAAACTGTCATTTCTTTAATAAATGAAGAAAATTTGAAAGTTGATGAAAAAGCATGAAATAAATTTCAATACATTCTTTGAGGAAAAGTGGGCTCGTCCGGGATTTGAACCCGGGACCACCTATCACCCAAAGCGAGAATCATACCCCCAGACCAACGAGCCATTACATTGACTACTATTAATAATTCTATTCTAAACTTGTCATTTCTTTATCATTGAAATTGAAGAAAATATTGAAACTTGATGAAGGAAGAAAGCGAGCCATTACGGTGACTACAATTAATAATTCTTTCTAAACATCATTTTCATTTAATTTCAATAAATGAAGAAACTTTGAAGGAAAAGTAAATAAATGGGCATTCGATAATTGGGCTCGTCCGGGATTTGAACCGGGACCACTCACACCCAAAGCGAGTATCATGCCCCTAGACCAACGAGCCATTACATTTGACTACTATTAATAATTCTATTCTAAACTTGTCATTTCTTTATCATTGAAATTGAAGAAAATATTGAAACTTGATGAAGGAAGAAAGCGCATGACTTCATTTTCATTTAATTTCAATAAATGAAGAAACTTTGAAGGAAAAGTAAATAAATGGGCATTCGATAATTGGGCTCGTCCGGGATTTGAACCGGGACCACTCACACCCCAAAGCGAGTATCATACCCCTAGACCAACGAGCCATTACATTGACAAGTATTAATAATTCTATTCTAAACTTGTCATTCTTTATCATTGAAATTGAAGAAAATATTGAAACTTGATTTGACTTCATTTTCATTTAATTTAAAATGAAGAAAACTTTGAAGGAAAAGTAAATAAATGGGCATTCGATAATTGGGGAAGAAAGTCGAACCAAAGCGAGTATCACCCCAGACCAACGAGCATACCCTTTTAGACTAATTTCAATATTGAAAGGCATTACATTGACTACTTTTAAAAATTCTAAACAAGTATTAGATTGTCGGGATTTTCTTTATCATTAGACCAAAATTATAGAAAATATTGAAAAATTTGATGAAGGAAGAAACCGCATGACTTCATTTTCATTTAATTTCAATAAATGAAGAAACTTTGAAGGAAAAAAGTAAATAAATGGGCATTCGATAATTGGGCTCGTCCGGGATTTGAAACGGGACCACTCACACCCAAAGCGAGTATCATACCCTAGACCAACGAGGAATTACATTGACTACTATTAATAATTCTATTCTAAACTTGTCATTTCTTTATCATTGAAATTGAAAAAGAAAATATTGAAACTTGATGAAGGAAGAAAGCGCATGACTAATAATAATTCATTTCATTTAATTTCAATAAAGAAAAAGAAACTTTGAAGGAAAAGTAAATAAATGGGCATTCGATAAAAATTGGGCTCGTCCGGGATTTGAACCCGGACCACTCAACCCAAAGCGAGTATCATACCCCTAGACCAACGAGCCATTACATTGACTACTATTAATAATTCTATTCTAAACTTGTCATTTCTTTATCATTGAAATTGAAGAAAATATTGAAACTTGATGAAGGAAGAAAGCGCATGACTTCATTTTCATTTAATTTCAATAAATGAAGAAACTTTGAAGGAAAAGTAAATAAATGGGCATTCGATAATTGGGCTCGTCCGGAATTTGAACTTGGGAACACTCACACCCAAACGAGTATCATACCCCTAGACCAACGAGCAATTTCATTGACAACCATTAATAATTCTATTCTAAACTTGTCATTTCTTTATCATTGAAATTGAAGAAAATATTGAAACTTGATGAAGGAAGAAAGCGCATGACTTCATTTTATATTTAATTTCAATAAATGAAGAAACTTTGAAGGAAAAGTAAATAAATGGGCATTCGATAATTGGGCTCATCCGGGATTTGAACTCGTATCATAACCCTAGGACAGGGCATTACATTGACTACACCCAAAGCGATTTATTATCATTGAAATTGTAGAAAATACCCTTGATGAAGGAGAAACGAGCTTCATTACATTTGACAATAACTATTAAATAAATCTATTCTAAACTTGTCATTTCTACTATTAAAACCAAACTTGTCATTTCTTTATCATTGAAATTGAAGAAAATATTGAAACTTGATGAAGGAAGAAAACTGCAAGAAACTTCACTTTTTCATTTAATTTCAATAAATGAAGAAACTTTGAAGGAAAAGTAAATAAATGGGCATTAGATAATTAGGGTTTGATAATCATGGGCTGTTAATATTTCTATTCTAACGTTGTTCATTTCCGGTTCAAAAATATTAAAATTTGAACATTTAATTTGAATAAATGAAGAAACTTTCGGGATGGGCATTCGATAACTCAGGATTTGAACCAGAAAAATCAAAGCGAGTATAATACCCCTAGACCAACGAGCCATTACATTGACTACTATTAATAATTCTATTCTAAACTTGTCATTTCTTTATCATTGAAATTGAAGAAAATATTGAAACTTGATGAAGGAAGAAAGCGCATGACTTCATTTTCATTTAATTTCAATAAATGAAGAAACTTTGAAGGAAAAGTAATTAAATAGGCATTCGATAATTGGGCTCGTCCGGGATTTGAACCCGGGACCACTCACACCCAAAGCGAGTATCATACCCCTAGACCAACGAGCCATTACATTGACTACTATTAATAATTCTATTCTAAACTTGTCATTTCTTTATCATTGAAATTGAAGAAAATATTGAAACTTGATGAAGGAAGAAACTGCATGACTTCATTTTCATTTAATTTCAATAAATGAAGAAACTTTGAAGGAAAAGTAAATAAATGGGCATTCGATGATTGGGCTCGTCCGGGATTTGAACCCGGGACCACTCACCCAAAGCAGAGTATCATAACCCTAGACCAAGGAGCCATTACATTCACTACCATTAATAATTCTATTCTAAACTTGTCATTTCTTTATCATTGAAATTGAAGAAAATATTGAAACTTGATGAAGGAAAAAGCGCATGACTTCATTTTCATTTAATTTCAATAAATTGAAGAAACTTTGAAGGAAAAGTAAATAAATGGGCATTCGATAATTGGGGCTCGTCCGGGATTTGAACCCGGGACCACTCACACCCAAAGCGAGTATCATAACCCTAGACCAACGAGCCATTACATTGACAAACTAATCTAATAATTCTATTCTAAACATGTCATTTTTCTTTATCATTGAAATTGAAGAAAATATTGAAACTTGATGACCACACACACCCAAAGGGAAGAAAGCGCATGACTTCTTAAATTTTCATTTAATTTGAAATAAATTGAAGAAACTTTGAAGAAAAAGTAAATAAATGGGCATTAGATAATGGGCTCGTCCGGGATTTGAACCAGGACCCTCACACCCCAAAGCGAGTATCATACCCCTAGACCAACGAGCCATTACATTGACTACTATTAATAATTCTATTCTAAACTTGTCATTTCTTTATCATTGAAATTGAAGAAAATATTGAAACTTGATGAAGGAAAGAAAGCGCATGACTTCATTTTCATTTAATTTCAATAAATGAAGAAACTTTGAAGAAAAAGTAAATAAATGGGCATTCGACAATTGGGCTCGTCCGGGATTTGAACTCGGGACCACTCACACACCCAAAGCGAGTATCATACCCCTAGACCAACGAGCCATTACATTGACTACCATTAATTATTCTATTCTAAACTTGTCATTTCTTTATCATTGAAATTGAAGAAAATATTGAAACTTGATGAAGGAAGAAAGCGCATGACTTCATTTTCACAAAATAATTTAAATAAATGAAGAAACTTTGAAGGAAAGTAAATAAATGGGCATTCGATGAAATTGGAAAATATTCGTCCAGGATTTGAACCGGGATAAACTCACACCCAAAGCGAGTATCATATCCCCTAGACCAACGAGCCATTACATTGACAACCATAAATAATTCTATTCTAAACTTGTCATTTCTTAATCATTGAAATTGAAGAAAATATTGAAACTTGATGAAGGAAGAAAGCGCATGACTTCATTTTCATTTTAATTTCAATAAATGAAGAAAACTTAACGAAAAGTAAATAAATGGGCATTCGATAAATGGGCTCGTCCGGGATTTGAACCCGGACCACTCACACCCAAAGCGAGTATCATGCCCCTAGACCAACGAGCCATTACATTGACAACCATTAATAATTCTATTCTAAATTGTCATTTCTTTATCATTGAAATTGAAGAAAATATTGAAACTTTATGAAGGAAGAAGCCGCATGACTTCATTTTCATTTAATTTCAATAAATGAAGAAACTTTGAAGGAAAAGTAAATAAATGGGCATTAGATAATAGGAACCATCCGGGATTTGAACCAGGATCCACTCACACCAAAGCGAGTATCATACCCCTAGACCAACGAGCCATTACATTGACTACTATTAATAATTCTATTCTAAACTTGTCATTTCTTTATCATTGAAATGATGAAGGAAGAAAACTTCATTTTCAAATTTCTAAATGATGAAGGAAGTAAATAAATGGGCATTCGATAATTGGGCTCATCGGGATTTGAACCCGGGACCACTTCAAATTTTCATTAATTTTCAATAAATAAAGAAACTTTGAAATTGGAAAAAGAAACTTGAAATAAATGGCATGCATTTCATTTAATTTCAATAAATGAAAAACTTTGGGAAAAGTAAATAATGGGCATTCGATTTGAACCCGGGATTTGAACTCGGGACACCCAAAGCGAGTATCATACCCCTAGACCAACGAGCCATTACATTGACTACTATTAATAATTCTATTCTAAACTTGTCATTTCTTTATCATTGAAATTGAAGAAAATATTGAAACTTGATGAAGGAAGAAAGCGCATGACTTCATTTTCATTTAATTTCAATAAATGAAGAAACTTTGAAGGAAAAGTAAATAAATGGGCATTCGATAATTGGGCTCGTCCGGGATTTGAACCAGGGACCACTCACACCCAAAGCGAGTATCATACCCCTAGACCAACGAGCCATTACATTGACAACTATTAATAATTCTATTCTAAACTTGTCATTTCTTTATCATTGAAATTGAAGAAAATATTGAAACTTGATGAAGGAAGAAAGCGCATGACTTCATTTTCATTTAATTTCAATAAATGAAGAAACTTTGAAGGAAAAGTAAATAAATGGGCATTCGATAATTGGGCTCGTCCGGGATTTGAACCCGGGACCACTCACACCCAAAGCGAGTATCATACCCCTAGACCAACGAGCCATTACATTGACTACCATTAATAATTCTATTCTAAACTTGTCATTTCTTTATCATTGAAATTGAAGAAAATATTGAAACTTGATGAAGGAAGAAAGCGCATGACTTCATTTTCATTTAATTTCAATAAATTAAGAAACTTTGAAGAAAAATAAATAAATGGGCATTCGATAATTGGGCTCGTCCAGGATTTGAACCCAGGACCACTCACACCAAAAAGCGAGTATCATACCCCTAGACCAACGAGCCATTACATTGACTACTATTAATAATTCTTTTCTAAACTTGTCATTTCTTTATCATTGAAATTGAAGAAAATATTGAAACTTGATGAAGGAAGAAAGCGCATGACTTCATTTTCATTTAATTTCAATAAATGAAGAATCTTTGAAGGAAAAGTAAATAAATGGGCATTCGATAATTGGGCTCGTCCGGGATTTGAACCAGGACCACTCACACCCAAAGCGAGTATCATACCCCTAGACCAACGAGCCATTACATTGACAACTATTAATAATTCTATTCTAAACTTGTCATTTCTTTATCATTGAAATTGAAGAAAATATTGAAACTTGATGAAGGAAGAAAGCGCATGACTTCATTTTCATTTAATTTCAATAAATGAAGAAACTTTGAAGGAAAAGTAAATAAATGGGCATTCGATAATTGGGCTCGTCCGGGATTTGAACCAGGACCCTCACACCCAAAGCGAGTATCATACCCCTAGACCAACGAGCCATTACATTGACAACTATTAATAATTCTATTCTAAACTTGTCATTTCTTTATCATTGAAATTGAAGAAAATATTGAAACTTGATGAAGGAAGAAAGCGCATGACTTCATTTTCATTTAATTTCAATAAATGAAGAAACTTTGAAGGAAAAGTAAATAAATGGGCATTCGATAATTGGGCTCGTGAAGGATTTGAACCGGGACCACTCACACCCAAAGCGAGTATCATACCCCTAGACCAACGAGCCATTACATTGACAACTATTAATAATTCTATTCTAAACTTGTCATTTCTTTATCATTGAAATTGAAGAAAATATTGAAACTTGATGAAGGAAGAAAGCGCATGACTTCATTTTCATTTAATTTCAATAAATGAAGAAACTTTGAAGGAAAAGTAAATAAATGGGCATTCGATAATTGGGCTCGTCCGGGATTTGGGACCACTCACACCCAAAGCGAGTATCATACCCTAGACCAACGAGCCATTACATTGACTACTATTAATAATTCTATTCTAAACTTGTCATTTCTTTATCATTGAAATTGAAGAAAATATTGAAACTTGATGAAGGAAGAAAGCGCATGACTTCATTTTCATTTAATTTCAATAAATGAAGAAACTTTGAAGGAAAAGTAAATAAATGGGCATTCGATAATTGGGCTCGTCCGGGATTTGAACCGGGACCACTCACACCCAAAGCGAGTATCATACCCCTAGACCAACGAGCCATTACATTGACTACTATTAATAATTCTATTCTAAACTTGTCATTTCTTTATCATTGAAATTGAAGAAAATATTGAAACTTGATGAAGGAAGAAAGCGCATGACTTCATTTTCATTTAATTTCAATAAATGAAGAAACTTTGAAGGAAAAGTAAATAAATGGGCATTAGATAATTGGGCTCGTCCGGGATTTGAACCGGGACCCTCACACCCAAAGCGAGTATCATACCCCTAGACCAACGAGCCATTACATTGACTACTATTAATAATTCTATTCTAAACTTGTCATTTCTTTATCATTGAAATTGAAGAAAATATTGAAACTTGATGAAGGAAGAAAGCGCATGACTTCATTTTCATTTAATTTCAATAAATGAAGAAACTTTGAAAAGTAAAAAATAAATAAATGGGCATTCGATAATTGGGCTCCCAAAGGATTTGAACCCGGGACCACTCACACCCAAATAATTCTATCAAACCCCTAGAACCAACGAGCCATTAAATTGACTAGAAATTAATAATTCATATTCTAAACTTGTCATTTCTTTATCATTGAAATTAAAGTAAACATTGAAACTTTATGAAGGGAGAAAGCGCATGGCTTCATTTTCATTTAATTTCAAAAAATGAAGAAACTTTGAAGGAAAAGTAATTAAATAGGCATTCGATAATTGGGCTCGTCCAAGATTTGAACCCGGGTCCACTCACACCCAAAGCGAGTATCATACCCCTAGACCAACGAGCCATTACATTGACCAACATTAAAAATTCTATTCTAAACTTGTCATTTCTTTATCATTGAAATTGAAGAGAATATTGAAACTTGATGAAGGAAAAGCGCATGACTTCATTTTCATTTAATTTCAATAAATGAAGAAACTTTGAAGTAAAAGTAAATAAATGGGCATTCGATAATTGGGCTCGTCCGGGATTTGAAACCAGGACCACTCACACCCAAAGCGAGTATCATACCCCTAGACCAACGAGCCATTACATTGACTACCTATTAATAATTCTATTCTAAACTTGTCATTTCTTTATCATTGAAATTGAAGAAAATATTGAAACTTGATGAAGGAAGAAAGCGCATGACTTCATTTTCATTTAATTTCAATAAATGAAGAAACTTTGAAGGAAAAGTAAATAAATGGGCATTCGATAATTGGGCTCGTCCGGGATTTGAACCCGTGACCACTCACACCCAAAGCGAGTATCATACCCCTAGACCAACGAGCCATTACATTGACTACTATTAATAATTCTATTCTAAACTTGTCATTTCTTTATCATTGAAATTGAAGAAAATATTGAAACTTGATGAAGGAAGAAAGCGCATGACTTCATTTTCATTTAATTTCAATAAATGAAGAAACTTTGAAGGAAAAGTAAATAAATGGGCATTCGATAATTGGGCTCGTCCGGGATTTGAACCCAGGACCACTCACACCCAAAGCGAGTATCATACCCCTAGACCAACGAGCCATTACATTGACTACTATTAATAATTCTATTCTAAACTTGTCATTTCTTTATCATTGAAATTGAAGAAAATATTGAAACTTGATGAAGGAAGAAAGCGCATGACTTCATTTTCATTTAATTTCAATAAATGAAGAAACTTTGAAGGAAAAGTAAATAAATGGGCATTCGATAATTGGGCTCGTCCGGGATTTGAACCGGGACCACTCACACCCAAAGCGAGTATCATACCCCTAGACCAACGAGCCATTACATTGACTACTATTAATAATTCTATTCTAAACTTGTCATTTCTTTATCATTGAAATTGAAGAAAATATTGAAACTTGATGAAGGAAGAAAGCGCATGACTTCATTTTCATTTAATTTCAATAAATGAAGAAACTTTGAAGGAAAAGTAAATAAATGGGCATTCGATAATTGGGCTCGTCCGGGATTTGAACCCGGGACCACTCACACCCAAAGCGAGTATCATACCCCTAGACCAACGAGCCATTACATTGACTACTATTAATAATTCTATTCTAAACTTGTCATTTCTTTATCATTGAAATTGAAGAAAATATTGAAACTTGATGAAGGAAGAAAGCGCATGACTTCATTTTCATTTAATTTCAATAAATGAAGAAACTTTGAAGGAAAAGTAAATAAATGGGCATTCGATAATTGGGCTCGTCCGGGATTTGAACCGGGACCACTCACACCCAAAGCGAGTATCATACCCCTAGACCAACGAGCCATTACATTGACTACCATTAATAATTCTATTCTAAACTTGTCATTTCTTTATCATTGAAATTGAAGAAAATATTGAAACTTGATGAAGGAAGAAAGCGCATGACTTCATTTTCATTTAATTTCAATAAATGAAGAAACTTTGAGGAAAAGTAAATAAATGGGCATTCGATAATTGGGGCTCGTCCGGGATTTGAACCCGGGACCACTCACACCCAAAGCGAGTATCATACCCCTAGACCAACGAGCCATTACATTGACTACTATTAATAATTCTATTCTAAACTTGTCATTTCTTTATCATTGAAATTGAAGAAAATATTGAAACTTGATGAAGGAAGAAAGCGCATGACTTCATTTTCATTTAATTTCAATAAATGAAGAAACTTTGAAGGAAAAGTAAATAAATGGGCATTCGATAATTGGGCTCGTCCGGGATTTGAACCGGGACCACTCACACCCAAAGCGAGTATCATACCCCTAGACCAACGAGCCACGAGCCATTACATTGACAAACATTAATAATTCTATTCTAAACTTGTCATTTCTTTATCATTGAAATTGAAGAAAATATTGAAACTTGATGAAGGAAGAAAGCGCATGACTTCATTTTCATTTAATTTCAATAAATGAAGAAACTTTGAAGGAAAAGTAAATAAATGGGCATTCGATAATTGGGCTCGTCCGGGATTTGAACCCGGGACCACTCACACCCAAAGCGAGTATCATACCCCTAGACCAACGAGCCATTACATTGACTACTATTAATAATTCTATTCTAAACTTGTCATTTCTTTATCATTGAAATTGAAGAAAATATTGAAACTTGATGAAGGAAGAAAGCGCATGACTTCATTTTCATTTAATTTCAATAAATGAAGAAACTTTGAAGGAAAAGTAAATAAATGGGCATTCGATAATTGGGCTCGTCCGGGATTTGAACCCGGGACCACTCACACCCAAAGCGAGTATCATACCCCTAGACCAACGAGCCATTACATTGACTACTATTAATAATTCTATTCTAAACTTGTCATTTCTTTATCATTGAAATTGAAGAAAATATTGAAACTTGATTGCATGACTTCATTTTCATTTAATTTCAATAAATGAAGAAACTTTGAAGAAAAAGTAAATAAATGGGCATTCGATGATTGGGCTCGTCCGGGATTTGAACCCGGGCCCACTCACACCCAAAGCGAGTATCATACCCCTATACCAACGAGCCATTACATTGACTATTATTAATAATTCTATTCTAAACTTGTCATTTCTTTATCATTGAAGTTGAAGAAAATATTGAAACTTGATGAAGGAATTCGATAACTTCATTTTCATTTAATTTCAATAAATCGGGAAACTTTGAACCCAAAAAAGTAAATAAATGGGCATTCGATAATTGGGCTCGTCCGGGATTTGAATTCCGGGACATTTCTTTCACACCCAAATTGAAGAGTATCATACCCCTAGACCAACGAGCCATTACATTGACTTTAATTTTCATAATTCTAAATTGTCATTTCTTTATCATTGAAATTGAAGAAAATATTGAAACTTGATGAAGGAAGAAAATGACTTCATTTTCATTTAATTTCAATAAATGAAGAAACTTTGAAGGAAAAGTAAATAAATGGGCATTCGATAATTGGGCTCGTCCGGGATTTGAACCCGGGACCACTCACACCCAAAGCGAGTATCATACCCCTAGACCAACGAGCCATTACATTGACTACTATTAATAATTCTATTCTAAACTTGTCATTTCTTTATCATTGAAATTGAAGAAAATATTGAAACTTGATGAAGGAAGAAAGAGCATGACTTCATTTTCATTTAATTTCAATAAATGAAGAAACTTTGAAGGAAAAGTAAATAAATGGGCATTCGATAATTGGGCTCGTCCGGGATTTGAACCCGGAGCACTCACACCCAAAGCGAGTATCATACCCCTAGACCAACGAGCCATTACATTGACTACTATTAATAATTCTATTCTAAACTTGTCATTTCTTTATCATTGAAATTGAAGAAAATATTGAAACTTGATGAAGGAAGAAAAGCGCATGACTTCATTTTCATTTAATTTCAATAAATGAAGAAACTTTGAAGGAAAAGTAAATAAATGGGCATTCGATAATTGGGCTCGTCCGGGATTTGAACCAGGACCACTCACACCCAAAGCGAGTATCATACCCCTAGACCAACGAGCCATTACATTGACTACTATTAATAATTCTATTCTAAACTTGTCATTTCTTTATCATTGAAATTGAAGAAAATATTGAAACTTGATGAAGGAAGAAAGCGCATGACTTCATTTTCATTTAATTTCAATAAATGAAGAAACTTTGAAGGAAAAGTAAATAAATGGGCATTCGATAATTGGGCTCGTCCGGGATTTGAACCCGGACCCTCACACCCAAAGCGAGTATCATACCCCTAGACCAACGAGCCATTACATTGACTAACCATTAATAATTCTATTCTAAACTTGTCATTTCTTTATCATTGAAATTGAAGAAAATATTGAAACTTGATGAAGGAAGAAAGCGCATGACTTCATTTTCATTTAATTTCAATAAATGAAGAAACTTTGAAGGAAAAGTAAATAAATGGGCATTCGATAATTGGGCTCGTCGGGATTTGAACCGGGACCACTCACACCCAAAGCGAGTATCATACCCCTAGACCAACGAGCCATTACATTGACCCTCATTAATAATTTAATAATTCTATTCTAAACTTGTCATTTCTTTATCATTGAAATTGAAGAAAATATTGAAACTTGATGAAGGAAGAAAGCGCATGACTTCATTTTCATTTAATTTCAATAAATGAAGAAACTTTGAAGGAAAAGTAAATAAATGGGCATTCGATAATTGGGCTCGTCCGGGATTTGAACCGGGACCACTCACACCCAAAGCGAGTATCATACCCCTAGACCAACGAGCCATTACATTGACTACTATTAATAATTCTATTCTAAACTTGTCATTTCTTTATCATTGAAATTGAAGAAAATATTGAAACTTGATGAAGGAAGAAAGCGCATGACTTCATTTTCATTTAATTTCAATAAATGAAGAAACTTTGAAGGAAAAGTAAATAAATGGGCATTCGATAATTGGGCTCGTCCGGGATTTGAACCCGGGACCACTCACACCCAAAGCGAGTATCATACCCCTAGACCAACGAGCCATTACATTGACAACTATTAATAATTCTATTCTAAACTTGTCATTTCTTTATCATTGAAATTGAAGAAAATATTGAAACTTGATGAAGGAAGAAAGCGCATGACTTCATTTTCATTTAATTTCAATAAATGAAGAAACTTTGAAGGAAAAGTAAATAAATGGGCATTCGATAATTGGGCTCGTCCGGGATTTGAACCCGGGACCACTCACACCCAAAGCGAGTATCATACCCCTAGACCAACGAGCCATTACATTGACTACTATTAATAATTCTATTCTAAACTTGTCATTTCTTTATCATTGAAATTGAAGAAAATATTGAAACTTGATGAAGGAAGAAAGCGCATGACTTCATTTTCATTTAATTTCAATAAATGAAGAAACTTTGAAGGAAAAGTAAATAAATGGGCATTCGATAATTGGGCTCGTCCGGGATTTGAACCCGGGACCACTCACCCAAAGCGAGTATCATACCCCTAGACCAACGAGCCATTACATTGACTACTATTAATAATTCTATTCTAAACTTGTCATTTCTTTATCATTGAAATTGAAGAAAATATTGAAACTTGATGAAGGAAGAAAGCGCATGACTTCATTTTCATTTTATTTCAATAAATGAAGAAACTTTGAAGGAAAAGTAAATAAATGGGCATTCGATAATTGGGCTCGTCCGGGATTTGAACCCAGGACCACTCACACCCAAAGCGAGTATCATACCCCTAGACCAACGAGCCATTACATTGACTGCTATTAATAATTCTATTCTAAACTTGTCATTTCTTTATCATTGAAATTGAAGAAAATATTGAAACTTGATGAAGGAAGAAAGCGCATGACTTCATTTTCATTTAATTTCAATAAATGAAGAAACTTTGAAGGAAAAGTAAATAAATGGGCATTCGATAATTGGGCTCGTCCGGGATTTGAAACCAGGACCACTCACACCCAAAGCGAGTATCATACCCCTAGACCAACGAGCCATTACATTGACTACTATTAATAATTCTATTCTAAACTTGTCATTTCTTTATCATTGAAATTGAAGAAAATATTGAAACTTGATGAAGGAAGAAAGCGCATGACTTCATTTTCATTTAATTTCAATAAATGAAGAAACTTTGAAGTAAAAGTAAATAAATGGGCATTCGATAATTGGGCTCGTCCGGGATTTGAACCCGGGACCACTCACACCCAAAGCGAGTATCATACCCCTAGACCAACGAGCCATTACATTGACCAACTTTAAAAATTCTATTCTAAACTTGTCATTTCTTTATCATTGAAATTGAAGAAAATATTGAAACTTGATGAAGGAAGAAAGCGCATGACTTCATTTTCATTTAATTTCAATAAATGAAGAAACTTTGAAGTAAAAGTAAATAAATGGGCATTCGATAATTGGGCTCGTCCGGGATTTGAACGGGACCACTCACACCCAAAGCGAGTATCATACCCCTAGACCAACGAGCCATTACATTGACTACGATTAATAATTCTATTCTAAACTTGTCATTTCTTTATCATTGAAATTGAAGAAAATATTGAAACTTGATGAAGGAAGAAAGCGCATGACTTCATTTTCATTTTATTTCAATAAATGAAGAAACTTTGAAGGAAAAGTAAATAAATGGGCATTCGATAATTGGGCTCGTCCGGGATTTGAACTCAGGACCACTCACACCCAAAGCGAGTATCATACCCTAGACCAACGAGCCATTACATTGACTACTATTAATAATTCTATTCTAAACTTGTCATTTCTTTATCATTGAAATTGAAGAAAATATTGAAACTTGATGAAGGAAGAAAGCGCATGACTTCATTTTCATTTAATTTCAATAAATGAAGAAACTTTGAAAGAAAAGTAAATAAATGGGCATTCGATAATTGGGCTCGTCCAGGATTTGAACCGGGACCACTCACACCCAAAGCGAGTATCATACCCTAGACCAACGAGCCATTACATTGACTACTATTAATAATTCTATTCTAAACTTGTCATTTCTTTATCATTGAAATTGAAGAAAATATTGAAACTTGATGAAGGAAGAAAGCGCATGACTTCATTTTCATTTAATTTCAATAAATGAAGAAACTTTGAAGGAAAAGTAAATAAATGGGCATTCGATAATTGGGCTCGTCCGGGATTTGAACCCGGGACCACTCACACCCAAAGCGAGTATCATACCCCTAGACCAACGAGCCATTACATTGACTACCATTAATAATTCTATTCTAAACTTGTCATTTCTTTATCATTGAAATTGAAGAAAATATTGAAACTTGATGAAGGAAGAAAGCGCATGACTTCATTTTCATTTAATTTCAATAAATGAAGAAACTTTGAAGGAAAAGTAAATAAATGGGCATTCGATAATTGGGCTCGTCCGGGATTTGAACCCGGGACCACTCACACCCAAAGCGAGTATCATACCCCTAGACCAACGAGCCATTACATTGACTACTATTAATAATTCTATTCTAAACTTGTCATTTCTTTATCATTGAAATTGAAGAAAATATTGAAACTTGATGAAGGAAGAAAGCGCATGACTTCATTTTCATTTAATTTCAATAAATGAAGAAACTTTGAAGGAAAAGTAAATAAATGGGCATTCGATAATTGGGCTCGTCCGGGATTTGAACCCGGGACCACTCACACCCAAAGCGAGTATCATACCCTAGACCAACGAGCCATTACATTGACTACTATTAATAATTCTATTCTAAACTTGTCATTTCTTTATCATTGAAATTGAAGAAAATATTGAAACTTGATGAAGGAAGAAAGCGCATGACTTCATTTTCATTTAATTTCAATAAATGAAGAAACTTTGAAGGAAAAGTAAATAAATGGGCATTCGATAATTGGGCTCGTCCGGGATTTGAACCAGGACCACTCACACCCAAAGCGAGTATCATACCCCTAGACCAACGAGCCATTACATTGACTACTATTAATAATTCTATTCTAAACTTGTCATTTCTTTATCATTGAAATTGAAGAAAATATTGAAACTTGATGAAGGAAGAAAGCGCATGACTTCATTTTCATTTAATTTCAATAAATGAAGAAACTTTGAAGGAAAAGTAAATAAATGGGCATTCGATAATTGGGCTCGTCCGGGATTTGAACCGGGACCACTCACACCCAAAGCGAGTATCATACCCCTAGACCAACGAGCCATTACATTGACTACTATTAATAATTCTATTCTAAACTTGTCATTTCTTTATCATTGAAATTGAAGAAAATATTGAAACTTGATGAAGGAAGAAAGCGCATGACTTCATTTTCATTTAATTTCAATAAATGAAGAAACTTTGAAGGAAAAGTAAATAAATGGGCATTCGATAATTGGGCTCGTCCGGGATTTGAACCCGGGACCACTCACACCCAAAGCGAGTATCATACCCCTAGACCAACGAGCCATTACATTGACTACTATTAATAATTCTATTCTAAACTTGTCATTTCTTTATCATTGAAATTGAAGAAAATATTGAAACTTGATGAAGGAAGAAAGCGCATGACTTCATTTTCATTTAATTTCAATAAATGAAGAAACTTTGAAGGAAAAGTAAATAAATGGGCATTCGATAATTAGGGCATTCGTCCGGGATTTGAACCGGGACCACTCACACCCAAAGCGAGTATCATACCCTAGACCAACGAGCCATTACATTGACTACTATTAATAATTCTATTCTAAACTTGTCATTTCTTTATCATTGAAATTGAAGAAAATATTGAAACTTGATGAAGGAAGAAAGCGCATGACTTCATTTTCATTTAATTTCAATAAATGAAAACTTTGAAGGAAAAAAGTAAATAAATGGGCATTCGATATTGGGCTCGTCGGGATTTGAACCCGGGACCACTCACACCCAAAGCGAGTATCATACCCCTAGACCAACGAGCCATTACATTGACTACTATTAATAATTCTATTCTAAACTTGTCATTTCTTTATCATTGAAATTGAAGAAAATATTGAAACTTGATGAAGGAAGAAAATGACTTCATTTTCATTTAATTTCAATAAATGAAGAAACTTTGAAGGAAAATAAATAAATGGGCATTCGATAATTGGGCTCGTCCGGGATTTGAACCGGGACCACTCACACCCAAAGCGAGTATCATACCCCTAGACCAACGAGCCATTACATTGACAACTATTAATAATTCTATTCTAAACTTGTCATTTCTTTATCATTGAAATTGAAGAAAATATTGAAACTTGATGAAGGAAGAAAGCGCATGACTTCATTTTCATTTAATTTCAATAAATGAAGAAACTTTCAAAAAGGAAAAGTAAATAAATGGGCATTCGATAATTGGGCTCGTCCGGGATTTGAACCCGGGACCACTCACACCCAAAGCGAGTATCATACCCTAGACCAACGAGCCATTACATTGACTACTATTAATAATTCTATTCTAAACTTGTCATTTCTTTATCATTGAAATTGAAGAAAATATTGAAACTTGATGAAGGAAGAAAGCGCATGACTTCATTTTCATTTAATTTCAATAAATGAAGAAACTTTGAAGGAAAAGTAAATAAATGGGCATTCGATAATTGGGCTCGTCAGGATTTGAACCGGGACCACTCACACCCAAAGCGAGTATCATAACCCTAGACCAAGGAGCCATTACATTCACTACCATTAATAATTCTATTCTAAACTTGTCATTTCTTTATCATTGAAATTGAAGAAAATATTGAAACTTGATGAAGGAAGAAAGCGCATGACTTCATTTTCATTTAATTTCAATAAATGAAGAAACTTTGAAGGAAAAGTAAATAAATGGGCATTCGATAATTGGGCTCGTCCGGGATTTGAACCCGGGACCACTCACACCCAAAGCGAGTATCATACCCCTAGACCAACGAGCCATTACATTGACTACCATTAATAATTCTATTCTAAACTTGTCATTTCTTTATCATTGAAATTGAAGAAAATATTGAAACTTGATGAAGGAAGAAAGCGCATGACTTCATTTTCATTTAATTTCAATAAATGAAGAAACTTTTGAAGGAAAAGTAAATAAATGGGCATTCGATAATTGGGCTCGTCCGGGATTTGAACCCAGGACCACTCACACCCAAAGCGAGTATCATACCCCTAGACCAACGAGCCATTACATTGACATTGAATACTATTAATAATTCTATTCTAAACTTGTCATTTCTTTATCATTGAAATTGAAAAAAAATATTGAAACTTGATGAAGGAAGAAAGCGCATGACTTCATTTTCATTTAATTTCAATAAATGAAGAAACTTTGAAGGAAAAGTAAATAAAGGGGCATTCGATAATTGGGCTCGTCCGGGATTTGAACCCGGGTCCACTCACACCCAAAGCGAGTATCATACCCCTAGACCAACGAGCCATTACATTGACTACTATTAATAATTCTATTCTAAACTTGTCATTTCTTTATCATTGAAATTGAAGAAAATATTGAAACTTGATGAAGGAAGAAAGCGCATGACTTCATTTTCATTTAATTTCAATAAATGAAGAAACTTTGAAGGAAAAGTAAATAAATGGGCATTCGATAATTGGGCTCGTCCGGGATTTGAACCCGGGACCACTCACACCCAAAGCGAGTATCATACCCCTAGACCAACGAGCCATTACGTTGACATACATTAATAATTCTATTCTAAACTTGTCATTTCTTTATCATTGAAATTGAAGAAAATATTGAAACTTGCATGACTTCATTTTTCTTTATTTCAATAAATGAAGAAACTTTGAAAAGTAAATAAATGGGCATTCGATAAAACTCGTCCGGGATTTGAAAGGACCACTCACACCCAAAGAGTATCAACCCCTAGACCAACGAGCCATTACATTCATTAATAATTCTATTCTAAACTTGTCATTTCTTTATCATTGAAATTGAAGAAAATATTGAAACTTGATGAAGGAAGAAAATGACTTCATTTAAATTTCAATAAATGAAGAAACTTTGAAGGAAATAAATAAATGGGCATTCGATAATTGGGCTCGTCCGGGATTCGAACCCGGGACCACTCGCACCCAAAGCGAGTATCATACCCCTAGACCAACGAGCCATCACATTGACTACTATTAATAATTCTATTCTAAACTTGTCAATTCTTTATCATTGAAATTGAAGAAAATATTGAAACTTGATGAAGGAAGAAAGCGCATGACTTCATTTTCATTTAATTTCAATAAATGAAGAAACTTTGAAGGAAAAGTAAATAAATGGGCATTCGATAATTGGGCTCGTCCGGGATTTGAACCCGGGACCACTCACACCCAAAGCGAGTATCATACCCCTAGACCAACGAGCCATTACATTGACTACTATTAATAATTCTATTCTAAACTTGTCATTTCTTTATCATTGAAATTGAAGAAAATATTGAAACTTGATGAAGGAAGAAAGCGCATGACTTCATTTTCATTTAATTTCAATAAATGAAGAAACTTTGAAGGAAAAGTAAATAAATGGGCATTCGATAATTGGGCTCGTCCGGGATTTGAACCCGGGACCACTCACACCCAAAGCGAGGATTTAGACCAACGAGCCATTACATTGACTACTATTAATAATTCTATTCTAAACTTGTCATTTCTTTATCATTGAAATTGAAGAAAATATTGAAACTTGATGAAGGAAGAAAGCGCATGACTTCATTTTCATTTAATTTCAATAAATGAAGAAACTTTGAAGGAAAAGTAAATAAATGGGCATTCGATAATTGGGCTCGTCCGGGATTTGAACCAGGACCACTCAACCCAAAGCGAGTATCATACCCCTAGACCAACGAGCCATTACATTGACTACTATTAATAATTCTTTTCTAAACTTGTCATTTCTTTATCATTGAAATTGAAGAAAATATTGAAACTTTATGAAGGAAGAAAGCGCATGACTTCATTATATATTTAATTTCAAATAATGAAGAAACTTTGAAGGAAAAGTAAATAAATGGGCATTCGATAATTGGGCTCGTCCGGGATTTGAACCAGGGCCCACTCACACCCAAAGCGAGTATCATACCACTAGACCAACGAGCCATTACATTGTCTTCTATAAATAATTCTATTTTAAACTTGTCATTTCTTTATCATTGAAATTGTAGAAAATATTGAAACTTGATGAAGGAAGAAAGCGCATGACTTCATTTTCATTTAATTTCAATAAATGAAAATGAAAAGTAAATAAAAATTCGATAATTTTGAATTTGAAAAACTCACACCCAAAATAAATGGGCATTCGATAATTCTAAACTGGTCATTTCTTTCATTGAAATTGAAGAAAATTTGAAACTTGATGAAGGAAGAAAGGATGACTTCATTTTCATTTAATTTCAATAAATGAAGAAACTTTGAAGGAAAAGTAAATAAATGGGCATTCGATAATTGGGTATCGGGATTTGAACCCCCCACACCCAAACCAACGACCAACGAGCCATTACATTGACTACTATTAATAATTCTTTTCTAAACTTGTCATTTCTTTATCATTGAAATTGAAGAAAATATTGAAACTTGATGAAGGAAGAAAGCGCATGACTTCATTTTCATTTAATTTCAATAAATGAAGAAACTTTGAAGGAAAAGTAAATAAATGGGCATTCGATAATTGGGCTCGTCCAGGATTTGAAACCGGGACCACTCACACCCAAAGCGAGTATCATACCCCTAGACCAACGAGCCATTACATTGACTACATTATTAATAATTCTATTCTAAACTTGTCATTTCTTTATCATTGAAATTGAAGAAAATATTGAAACTTGATGAAGGAAGAAAGCGCATGACTTCATTTTCATTTAATTTCAATAAATGAAGAAACTTTTGAAGGAAAAGTAAATAAATGGGCATTCGATAATTGGGCTCGTCCGGGATTTGAACCCGGGACCACTCACACCCAAAGCGAGTATCATACCCCTAAACCAACGAGCCATTACATTGACTACTATTAATAATTCTATTCTAAACTTGTCATTTCTTTATCATTGAAATTGAAGAAAATATTGAAACTTGATGAAGGAAGAAAGCGCATGACTTCATTTTCATTTAATTTCAATAAATGAAGAAACTTTGAAGGAAAAGTAAATAAATGGGCATTCGATAATTGGGCTCGTCCGGGATTTGAACCGGGACCACTCACACCCAAAGCGAGTATCATACCCCTAGACCAACGAGCCATTACATTGACAACCATTAATAATTCTATTCTAAACTTGTCATTTCTTTATCATTGAAATTGAAGAAAATATTGAAACTTGATGAAGGAAGAAAGCGCATGACTTCATTTTCATTTAATTTCAATAAATGAAGAAACTTTGAAGGAAAAGTAAATAAATGGGCATTCGATAATTGGGCTCGTCTAGGTTTTGAACACGGGACCACTCACACCCAAACGAGTATCATACCCCTAGACCAACGAGCCATTACATTGACTACTATTAATAATTCTATACTAAACTTGTCATTTCTTTATCATTGAAATTGAAGAAAATATTGAAACTTGATGAAGGAAGAAACCGCATGACTTCATTTTCATTTAATTTCAATAAATGAAGAAACTTTGAAGGAAAAGTAAATAAATGGGCATTCGATAATTGGGCTCGTCCGGGATTTGAACCCGGGACCACTCACACCCAAAGCGAGTATCATACCCCTAGACCAACGAGCCATTACATTGACTACTATTAATAATTCTATTCTAAACTTGTCATTTCTTTATCATTGAAATTGAAGAAAATATTGAAACTTGATGAAGGAAGAAAGCGCATGACTTCATTTTCATTTAATTTCAATAAATGAAGAAACTTTGAAGGAAAAGTAAATAAATGGGCATTCGATAATTGGGCTCGTCCGGGATTTGAACCCGGGACCACTCACACCCAAAGCGAGTATCATACCCCTAGACCAACGAGCCATTACATTGACTACTATTAATAATTCTATTCTAAACTTGTCATTTCTTTATCATTGAAATTGAAGAAAATATTGAAACTTGATGAAGGAAGAAAGCGCATGACTTCATTTTCATTTAATTTCAATAAATGAAGAAACTTTGAAGGAAAAGTAAATAAATGGGCATTCGATAATTGGGCTCGTCCGGGATTTGAACCCGGGACCACTCACACCCAAAGCGAGTATCATACCCCCAGAGACCAACGAGCCATTACATTGACTACTATTAATAATTCTATTCTAAACTTGTCATTTCTTTATCATTGAAATTGAAGAAAATATTGAAACTTGATGAAGGAAGAAAGCGCATGACTTCATTTTCATTTAATTTCAATAAATGAAGAAAACTTTGAAGGAAAAGTAAATAAATGGGCATTCGATAATTGGGCTCGTCCGGGATTTGAACCCGGGACCACTCACACCCAAAGCGAGTATCATACCCTAGACCAACGAGCCATTACATTGACATACATTAATAATTCTATTCTAAACTTGTCATTTCTTTATCATTGAAATTGAAGAAAATATTGAAACTTGATGAAGGAAGAAAGCGCATGACTTCATTTTCATTTAATTTCAATAAATGAAGAAACTTTGAAAGGAAAAGTAAATAAATGGGCATTCGATAATTGGGCTCGTCCGGGATTTGAACCCGGGACCACTCACACCCAAAGCGAGTATCATACCCCTAGACCAACGAGCCATTACATTGACTACTATTAATAATTCTATTCTAAACTTGTCATTTCTTTATCATTGAAATTGAAGAAAATATTGAAACTTGATGAAGGAAGAAAGCGCATGACTTCATTTTCATTTAATTTCAATAAATGAAGAAACTTTGAAGGAAAAGTAAATAAATGGGCATTCGATAATTGGGCTCGTCCGGGATTTGAACCCGGGACCACTCACACCCAAAGCGAGTATCATACCCCTAGACCAACGAGCCATTACATTGACTACTATTAATAATTCTATTCTAAACTTGTCATTTCTTTATCATTGAAATTGAAGAAAATATTGAAACTTGATGAAGGAAGAAAGCGCATGACTTCATTTTCATTTAATTTCAATAAATGAAGAAACTTTGAAGGAAAAGTAAATAAATGGGCATTCGATAATTGGGCTCGTCCGGGATTTGAACCCGGGACCACTCAACCCAACCCAAAGCGAGTATCATACCCCTAGACCAACGAGCCATTACATTGACTACTATTAATAATTCTATTCTAAACTTGTCATTTCTTTATCATTGAAATTGAAGAAAATATTGAAACTTGATGAAGGAAGAAAGCGCATGACTTCATTTTCATTTAATTTCAATAAATGAAGAAACTTTGAAGGAAAAGTAAATAAATGGGCATTCGATAATTGGGCTCGTCCGGGATTTGAACCGGGACCACTCACACCCAAAGCGAGTATCATACCCCTAGACCAACGAGCCATTACATTGACTACTATTAATAATTCTATTCTAAACTTGTCATTTCTTTATCATTGAAATTGAAGAAAATATTGAAACTTGATGAAGGAAGAAAGCGCATGACTTCATTTTCATTTAATTTCAATAAATGAAGAAACTTTGAAGGAAAAGTAAATAAATGGGCATTCGATAATTGGGCTCGTCCGGGATTTGAACCAGGACCACTCACACCAAAGCGAGTATCATACCCTAGACCAACGAGCCATTACATTGACAACCATTAATAACTTACTATTCTAAACTTGTCATTTCTTTATCATTGAAATTGAAGAAAATATTGAAACTTGATGAAGGAAGAAAGCGCATGACTTCATTTTCATTTAATTTCAATAAATGAAGAAACTTTGAAGGAAAAGTAAATAAATGGGCATTCGATAATTGGGCTCGTCCGGGATTTGAACCCGGGACCACTCACACCCAAAGCGAGTATCATACCCCTAGACCAACGAGCCATTACATTGACAACCATTAATAATTCTATTCTAAACTTGTCATTTCTTTATCATTGAAATTGAAGAAAATATTGAAACTTGATGAAGGAAGAAAGCGCATGACTTCATTTTCATTTAATTTCAATAAATGAAGAAACTTTGAAGGAAAAGTAAATAAATGGGCATTCGATAATTGGGCTCGTCCGGGATTTGAACCCGGGACCACTCACACCCAAAGCGAGTATCATACCCCTAGACCAACGAGCCATTACATTGACTACTATTAATAATTCTATTCTAAACTTGTCATTTCTTTATCATTGAAATTGAAGAAAATATTGAAACTTGATGAAGGAAGAAAGCGCATGACTTCATTTTCATTTAATTTCAATAAATGAAGAAACTTTGAAGGAAAAGTAAATAAATGGGCATTCGATAATTGGGCTCGTCCGGGATTTGAACCCGGGACCACTCACACCCAAAGCGAGTATCATACCCCTAGACCAACGAGCCATTACATTGACAACCATTAATAATTCTATTCTAAACTTGTCATTTCTTTATCATTGAAATTGAAGAAAATATTGAAACTTGATGAAGGAAGAAAGCGCATGACTTCATTTCATTTAATTTCAATAAATGAAGAAACTTTTGAAGGAAAAGTAAATAAATGGGCATTCGATAATTGGGCTCGTCCGGGATTTGAACCCGGGACCACTCACACCCAAAGCGAGTATCATACCCCTAGACCAACGAGCCATTACATTGACATACATTAATAATTCTATTCTAAACTTGTCATTTCTTTATCATTGAAATTGAAGAAAATATTGAAACTTGATGAAGGAAGAAAGCGCATGACTTCATTTTCATTTAATTTCAATAAATGAAGAAACTTTGAAGTAAAAGTAAATAAATGGGCATTCGATAATTGGGCTCGTCCGGGATTTGAACCCGGGACCACTCACACCCAAAGCGAGTATCATACCCCTAGACCAACGAGCCATTACATTGACTACTATTAATAATTCTATTCTAAACTTGTCATTTCTTTATCATTGAAATTGAAGAAAATATTGAAACTTGATGAAGGAAGAAAGCGCATGACTTCATTTTCATTTAATTTCAATAAATGAAGAAACTTTGAAGGAAAAGTAAATAAATGGGCATTCGATAATTGGGCTCGTCCGGGATTTGAACCCAAAGGGACCCCTAGACCAACGAGCCATTACATTGACAACATTAATAATTCTATTCAAAGTCATTTCTTTATCATTGAAATTGAGAAAATATCTTGATGAAGGAAGAAAGCGCATGACTTCATTTTCCAATAAAGACCAACGAGCCATTCGATAATTGACACTCACACCCAAAGCAGTATCATACCCTAGACCAACGAGCCATTATTAATTAATAATTCTATTCTAAACTTGTCATTTCTTTATCATTGAAATTGAAGAAAATATTGAAACTTGATGAAGGAAGAAAGCGCATGACTTCATTTTCATTTAATTTCAATAAATGAAGAAACTTTGAAGGAAAAAGTAAATAAATGGGCATTCGATAATTGGGCTCGTCCAGGATTTGAACCGGGACCGCTCACACCAAAAGCGAGTATCATACCCCTAGACCAACGAGCCATTACATTGACTACTATTAATAATTCTATTCGAAACTTGTCATTTCTTTATCATTGAAATTGAAGAAAATATTGAAACTTGATGAAGGAAGAAAGCGCATGACTTCATTTTCATTTAATTTCAATAAATGAAGAAACTTTGAAGGAAAAGTAAATAAATGGGCATTCGATAATTGGGCTCGTCCGGGATTTGAACCGGGACCACTCACACCCAAAGCGAGTATCATACCCCTAGACCAACGAGCCATTACATTGACTACTATTAATAATTCTATTCTAAACTTGTCATTTCTTTATCATTGAAATTGAAGAAAATATTGAAACTTGATGAAGGAAGAAAGCGCATGACTTCATTTTCATTTAATTTCAATAAATGAAGAAACTTTGAAGGAAAAGTAAATAAATGGGCATTCGATAATTGGGCTCGTCCGGGATTTGAACCCGGGACCACTCACACCCAAAGCGAGTATCATACCCCTAGACCAACGAGCCATTACATTGACTACTATTAATAATTCTATTCTAAACTTGTCATTTCTTTATCATTGAAATTGAAGAAAATATTGAAACTTGATGAAGGAAGAAAGCGCATGACTTCATTTTCATTTAATTTCAATAAATGAAGAAACTTTGAAGGAAAAGTAAATAAATGGGCATTCGATAATTGGGCTCGTCCGGGATTTGAACCCGGGACCACTCACACCCAAAGCGAGTATCATACCCCTAGACCAACGAGCCATTACATTGACTACTATTAATAATTCTATTCTAAACTTGTCATTTCTTTATCATTGAAATTGAAGAAAATATTGAAACTTGATGAAGGAAGAAAGCGCATGACTTCATTTTCATTTAATTTCAATAAATGAAGAAACTTTGAAGGAAAAGTAAATAAATGGGCATTCGATAATTGGGCTCGTCCGGGATTTGAACCCGGGACCACTCACACCCAAAGCGAGTATCATACCCCTAGACCAACGAGCCATTACATTGACTAACTATTAATAATTCTATTCTAAACTTGTCATTTCTTTATCATTGAAATTGAAGAAAAATAAATAAAAAAATTGAAACGGGATTTGAAACTTGATGAAGGAAGAAAGCGCATGACTTCATTTTGAAATTTAATTTCAATAAATGAAGAAACTTTGAAGGAAAAGTAAATAAATGGGCATTCGATAATTGGGCTCGTCCGGGATTTGAACCCGGGACCACTCACACCCAAAGCGAGTATCATACCCCTAGACCAACGAGCCATTACATTGACAACCATTAATAATTCTATTCTAAACTTGTCATTTCTTTATCATTGAAATTGAAGAAAATATTGAAACTTGATGAAGGAAGAAAGCGCATGACTTCATTTTCATTTTATTTCAATAAATGAAGAAACTTTGAAGGAAAAGTAAATAAATGGGCATTCGATAATTGGGCTCGTCCGGGATTTGAACCCGTGACCACTCACACCCAAAGCGAGTATCATACCCCTAGACCAACGAGCCATTACATTGACTACAATTAATAATTCTATTCTAAACTTGTCATTTCTTTATCATTGAAATTGAAGAAAATATTGAAACTTGATGAAGGAAGAAAGCGCATGACTTCATTTTCATTTAATTTCAATAAATGAAGAAACTTTGAAGGAAAAGTAAATAAATGGGCATTCGATAATTGGGCTCGTCCGGGATTTGAACCCGGGACCACTCACACCCAAAGCGAGTATCATACCCCTAGACCAACGAGCCATTACATTGACTACTATTAATAATTCTATTCTAAACTTGTCATTTCTTTATCATTGAAATTGAAGAAAATATTGAAACTTGATGAAGGAAGAAAGCGCATGACTTCATTTTCATTTAATTTCAATAAATGAAGAAACTTTGAAGGAAAAGTAAATAAATGGGCATTCGATAATTGGGCTCGTCCGGGATTTGAACCAGGACCACTCACACCCAAAGCGAGTATCATACCCCTAGACCAACGAGCCATTACATTGACTACTATTAATAATTCTATTCTAAACTTGTCATTTCTTTATCATTGAAATTGAAGAAAATATTGAAACTTGATGAAGGAAGAAAGCGCATGACTTCATTTTCATTTAATTTCAATAAATGAAGAAACTTTGAAGGAAAAGTAAATAAATGGGCATTCGATAATTGGGCTCGTCCGGGATTTGAACCCGGGACCACTCACACCCAAAGCGAGTATCATACCCCTAGACCAACGAGCCATTACATTGACAAACATTAATAATTCTATTCTAAACTTGTCATTTCTTTATCATTGAAATTGAAGAAAATATTGAAACTTGATGAAGGAAGAAAGCGCATGACTTCATTTTCATTTAATTTCAATAAATGAAGAAACTTTGAAGGAAAAGTAAATAAATGGGCATTCGATAATTGGGCTCGTCCGGGATTTGAACCCGGGACCACTCACACCCAAAGCGAGTATCATACCCCTAGACCAACGAGCCATTACATTGACTACTATTAATAATTCTTTTCTAAACTTGTCATTTCTTTATCATTGAAATTGAAGAAAATATTGAAACTTGATGAAGGAAGAAAGCGCATGACTTCATTTTCATTTAATTTCAATAAATGAAGAAACTTTGAAGGAAAAGTAAATAAATGGGCATTCGATAATTGGGCTCGTCCAGGATTTGAACCCGTGACCACTCACACCCAAAGCGAGTATCATACCCCTAGACCAACGAGCCATTACATTGACAACCATTAATAATTCTATTCTAAACTTGTCATTTCTTTATCATTGAAATTGAAGAAAATATTGAAACTTGATGAAGGAAAGCGCATGACTTCATTTTCATTTAATTTCAATAAATGAAGAAACTTTGAAGTAAAAGTAAATAAATGGGCATTCGATAATTGGGCTCGTCCGGGATTTGAACCCGGGACCACTCACACCCAAAGCGAGTATCATACCCCTAGACCAACGAGCCATTACATTGACTACAATTAATAATTCTATTCTAAACTTGTCATTTCTTTATCATTGAAATTGAAGAAAATATTGAAACTTGATGAAGGAAGAAAGCGCATGACTTCATTTTCATTTAATTTCAATAAATGAAGAAACTTTGAAGTAAAAGTAAATAAATGGGCATTCGATAATTGGGCTCGTCCGGGATTTGAACCAGGACCACTCACACCCAAAGCGAGTATCATACCCCTAGACCAACGAGCCATTACATTGGCTACTAATAATAATTCTATTCTAAACTTGTCATTTCTTTATCATTGAAATTGAAGAAAATATTGAAACTTGATGAAGGAAGAAAGCGCATGACGTCATTTTCATTTAATTTCAATAAATTAAGAAACTTTGAAGAAAAATAAATAAATGGGCTTTCGATAATTGGGCTCGTCCGGGATTTGAACCCAGGACCACTCACACCCAAAGCGAGTATCCTACCCCTAGACCAACGAGCCATTACATTGACTACTATTAATAATTCTTTTCTAAACTTGTCATTTCCTTATCATTGAAATTGAAGAAAATATTGAAACTTGATGAAGGAAGAAAGCGCATGACTTCATTTTCATTTAATTTCAATAAATGAAGAAACTTTGAAGGAAAAGTAAATAAATGGTCATTCGATAATTGGGCTCGTCCGGGATTTGAACCCGGGACCACTCACACCCAAAGCGAGTATCATACCCCTAGACCAACGAGCCATTACATTGACTACTATTAATATTCTATTCTAAACTTGTCATTTCCTTATCATTGAAATTGAAGAAAATATTGAAACTTGATGAAGGAAGAAAGCGCATGACTTCATTTTCATTTAATTTCAATAAATGAAGAAACTTTGAAGGAAAAGTAAATAAATGGGCATTCGATAATTGGGCGTTCGGGATTTGAACCGGGACCACTCACACCCAAAGCGAGTATCATACCCTAGACCAACGAGCCATTACATTGACACTATTATTAATAATTCTATTCTAAACTTGTCATTTCTTTATCATTGAAATTGAAGAAAATATTGAAACTTGATGAAGGAAGAAAGCGCATGACTTCATTTTCATTTAATTTCAATAAATGAAGAAACTTTGAAGGAAAAGTAAATAAATGGGCATTCGATAATTGGGCTCGTCCGGGATTTGAACCCGGGACCACTCACACCCAAAGCGAGTATCATACCCTAGACCAACGAGCCATTACATTGACTACTATTAATAATTCTATTCTAAACTTGTCATTTCTTTATCATTGAAATTGAAGAAAATATTGAAACTTGATGAAGGAAGAAAGCGCATGACTTCATTTTCATTTAATTTCAATAAATGAAGAAACTTTGAAGGAAAAGTAAATAAATGGGCATTCGATAATTGGGCTCGTCCGGGATTTGAACCCGGGACCACTCACACCCAAAGCGAGTATCATACCCCTAGACCAACGAGCCATTACATTGACTACTATTAATAATTCTATTCTAAACTTGTCATTTCTTTATCATTGAAATTGAAGAAAATATTGAAACTTGATGAAGGAAGAAAGCGCATGACTTCATTTTCATTTAATTTCAATAAATGAAGAAACTTTGAAGGAAAAGTAAATAAATGGGCATTCGATAATTTTCGGGATTTGAACCCGGGACCATTTCAATCAAATAGACCAACGAGCCATTAATTGACTTATTAATAATTCTATTCTAAACTTGTCATTTCTTTATCATTGAAATTGAAGAAAATATTGAAACTTGATGAAGGGGCATGACTTCATTTTCATTTAATTTCAATAAATGAAGAAACTTTGAAGGAAAAGTAAATAAATGGGCATTCGATAATTGGGCTCGTCCGGGATTTGAACCCGGGACCACTCACACCCAAAGCGAGTATCATACCCCTAGACCAACGAGCCATTACATTGACTACTATTAATAATTCTATTCTAAACTTGTCATTTCTTTATCATTGAAATTGAAGAAAATATTGAAACTTGATGAAGGAAGAAAGCGCATGACTTCATTTTCATTTAATTTCAATAAATGAAGAAACTTTGAAGGAAAAAAAGTAAATAAATGGGCATTCGATAATTGGGCTCGTCCGGGATTTGAACCCGGGACCACTCACACCCAAAGCGAGTATCATACCCCTAGACCAACGAGCCATTACATTGACTACTATTAATAATTCTATTCTAAACTTGTCATTTCTTTATCATTGAAATTGAAGAAAATATTGAAACTTGATGAAGGAAGAAAGCGCATGACTTCATTTTCATTTAATTTCAATAAATGAAGAAACTTTGAAGGAAAAGTAAATAAATGGGCATTCGATAATTGGGCTCGTCCGGGATTTGAACCCGGGACCACTCACACCCAAAGCGAGTATCATACCCCTAGACCAACGAGCCATTACATTGACTACTATTAATAATTCTATTCTAAACTTGTCAATTCTTTATCATTGAAATTGAAGAAAATATTGAAACTTGATGAAGGAAGAAAGCGCATGACTTCATTTTCATTTAATTTCAATAAATGAAGAAACTTTGAAGGAAAAGTAAATAAATGGGCATTAGATAATAGGGCTCGTTCGGGATTTGAACTCGGGACGACTCACACCCAAAGCGAGTATCATACCCCTAGACCAACGAGCCATTACATTGACTACTATTAATAATTCTATTCTAAACTTGTCATTTCTTTATCATTGAAATTGAAGAAAATATTGAAACTTGATGAAGGAAGAAAGCGCCTGACTTCATTTTCATTTAATTTCAATAAAATAAGTAACTTTGAAGAAAATTAAATAAATGGGCATTCGATAATTGGGCTCGTCCGGGATTTGAACCCGGAACCACTCGCACCCAAAGCGAGTATCATACCCCTAGACCAACGAGCCATCACATTGACTACTATTAATAATTCTATTGTAAACTTGTCAATTCTTTATCATTGAAATTGAAGAAAATATTGAAACTTGATGAAGGAAGAAAGCGCATGACTTCATTTTCATTTAATTTCAATAAATGAAGAAACTTTGAAGGAAAAGTAAATAAATGGGCATTCGATAATTGGGCTCGTCCGGGATTTGAACCCGGGACCACTCACACCCAAAGCGAGTATCATACCCCTAGACCAACGAGCCATTACATTGACTACTATTAATAATTCTATTCTAAACTTGTCATTTCTTTATCATTGAAATTGAAGAAAATATTGAAACTTGATGAAGGAAGAAAGCGCATGACTTCATTTTCATTTAATTTCAATAAATGAAGAAACTTTGAAGGAAAAGTAAATAAATAAATGGGCATTCGATAATTGGGCTCGTCCGGGATTTGAACCGGGACCACTCACACCCAAAGCGAGTATCATACCCTAGACCAACGAGCCATTACATTGACTACTATTAATAATTCTATTCTAAACTTGTCATTTCTTTATCATTGAAATTGAAGAAAATATTGAAACTTGATGAAGGAAGAAAGCGCATGACTTCATTTTCATTTAATTTCAATAAATGAAGAAACTTTGAAGGAAAAGTAAATAAATGGGCATTCGATAATTGGGCTCGTCCGGGATTTGAACCCGGGACCACTCACACCCAAAGCGAGTATCATACCCCTAGACCAACGAGCCATTACATTGACTACTATTAATAATTCTATTCTAAACTTGTCATTTCTTTATCATTGAAATTGAAGAAAATATTGAAACTTTATGAAGAAAGAAAGCGCATGACTTCATTTTCATTTAATTTCAATAAATGAAGAAACTTTGAAGGAAAAGTAAATAAATGGGCATTCGATAATTGGGCTCGTCCGGGATTTGAACCCGGGACCACTCACACCCAAAGCGAGTATCATACCCCTAGACCAACGAGCCATTACATTGACTACTATTAATAATTCTATTCTAAACTTGTCATTTCTTTATCATTGAAATTGAAGAAAATATTGAAACTTGATGAAGGAAGAAAGCGCATGACTTCATTTTATATTTAATTTCAATAAATGAAGAAACTTTGAAGGAAAAGTAAATAAATGGGCATTCGATAATTGGGCTCGTCCGGGATTTGAACCCGGGTCCACTCACACCCAAAGCGAGTATCATACCCCTAGACCAACGAGCCATTACATTGACTACAATTAATAATTCTTTTCTAAACTTGTCATATCTTTATCATTGAAATTGAAGTAAACATTGAAACTTTATGAAGAAAGAAAGCGCATGACTTCATTTTCATTTAATTTCAATAAAATAAGTAACTTTGAAGAAAATTAAATAAATGGGCATTCGATAATTGGGCTCGTCCGGGATTTGAACCCAGGACCCTGACACCCAAAGCGAGTATCATACCCCTAGACCAACGAGCCATTACATTGACAACCATTAATAATTCTATTCTAAACTTGTCATTTCTTTATCATTGAAATTGAAGAAAATATTGAAACTTGATGAAGGAAGAAAGCGCATGACTTCATTTTCATTTAATTTCAATAAATGAAGAAACTTTGAAGGAAAAAGTAAATAAATGGGCATTCGATAATTGGGCTCGTCCGGGATTTGAACCCGGACCACTCACACCCAAAGCGAGTATCATACCCCTAGACCAACGAGCCATTACATTGACTACTATTAATAATTCTATTCTAAACTTGTCATTTCTTTATCATTGAAATTGAAGAAAACATTGAAACTTGATGAAGGAAGAAAGCGCATGACTTCATTTTCATTTAATTTCAATAAATGAAGAAACTTTGAAGGAAAAGTAAATAAATGGGCATTCGATAATTGGGCTCGTCCGGGATTTGAACCCGGGACCACTCACACCCAAAGCGAGTATCATACCCCTAGACCAACGAGCCATTACATTGACTACTATTAATAATTCTATTCTAAACTTGTCATTTCTTTATCATTGAAATTGAAGAAAATATTGAAACTTGATGAAGGAAGAAAGCGCATGACTTCATTTTCATTTAATTTCAATAAATGAAGAAACTTTGAAGGAAAAAAGTAAATAAATGGGCATTCGATAATTGGGCTCGTCCGGGATTTGAACCGGGACCACTCACACCCAAAAAGCGAGTATCATACCCCTAGACCAACGAGCCATTACATTGACTACTATTAATAATTCTATTCTAAACTTGTCATTTCTTTATCATTGAAATTGAAGAAAATATTGAAACTTGATGAAGGAAGAAAGCGCATGACTTCATTTTCATTTAATTTCAATAAATGAAGAAACTTTGAAGGAAAAGTAAATAAATGGGCATTCGATAATTGGGCATTTCGTCATTGAAATTGAAGGGATTTGAAAATGAAGGGGACCACTCACACCCAAAGCGAGTATCATACCCCTAGACCAACGAGCCATTACATTGACTACTATTAATAATTCTATTCTAAACTTGTCATTTCTTTATCATTGAAATTGAAGAAAATATTGAAACTTGATGAAGGAAGAAAGCGCATGACTTCATTTTCATTTAATTTCAATAAATGAAGAAACTTTGAAGGAAAAGTAAATAAATGGGCATTCGATAATTGGGCTCGTCCGGGATTTGAACCCGGACCACTCACACCCAAAGCGAGTATCATACCCCTAGACCAACGAGCCATTACATTGACAACTAATTAATAATTCTATTCTAAACTTGTCATTTCTTTATCATTGAAATTGAAGAAAATATTGAAACTTGATGAAGGAAGAAAGCGCATGACTTCATTTTCATTTAATTTCAATAAATGAAGAAACTTTGAAAAAAATTTAAATAAATGGGCATTCGATAATTGGGCTCGTCCGGGATTTGAACCCAGGACCACTCACACCCAAAGCGAGTATCATACCCCTAGACCAACGAGCCATTACATTGACTATTATTAATAATTCTATTCTAAACTTGTCATTTTTTTATCATTGAAATTGAAGAAAATATTGAAACTTGATGAAGGAAGAAAGCGCATGACTTCATTTTCATTTAATTTCAATAAATGAAGAAACTTTGAAGAAAAGTAAAAAAGTAAATAAATGGGCATTCGATAATTGGGCTCGTCCGGGATTTGAACCCGGGACCACTCACACCCAAAGCGAGTATCATACCCCTAGACCAACGAGCCATTACATTGACTACTATTAATAATTCTATTCTAAACTTGTCATTTCTTTATCATTGAAATTGAAGAAAATATTGAAACTTGATGAAGGAAGAAAGCGCATGACTTCATTTTCATTTAATTTCAATAAATGAAGAAACTTTGAAGGAAAAGTAAATAAATGGGCATTCGATAATTGGGCTCGTCCGGGATTTGAACCCGGGACCACTCACACCCAAAGCGAGTATCATACCCCTAGACCAACGAGCCATTACATTGACTACTATTAATAATTCTATTCTAAACTTGTCATTTCTTTATCATTGAAATTGAAGAAAATATTGAAACTTTATGAAGAAAGAAAGCGCATGACTTCATTTTCATTTAATTTCAATAAATGAAGAAACTTTGAAGGAAAAGTAAATAAATGGGCATTCGATAATTGGGCTCGTCCGTGAATTGAACCCGGGACCACTCACACCCAAAGCGAGTATCATACCCCTAGACCAACGAGCCATTACATTGACAAACATTAATAATTCTATTCTAAACTTGTCATTTCTTTATCATTGAAATTGAAGAAAATATTGAAACTTGATGAAGGAAGAAAGCGCATGACTTCATTTTCATTTAATTTCAATAAATGAAGAAACTTTGAAGGAAAAGTAAATAAATGGGCATTCGATAATTGGGCTCGTCCGGGATTTGAACCCGGGACCACTCACACCCAAAGCGAGTATCATACCCCTAGACCAACGAGCCATTACATTGACTACTATTAATAATTCTATTCTAAACTTGTCATTTCTTTATCATTGAAATTGAAGAAAATATTGAAACTTGATGAAGGAAGAAAGCGCATGACTTCATTTTCATTTAATTTCAATAAATGAAGAAACTTTGAAGGAAAAGTAAATAAATGGGCATTCGATAATTGGGCTCGTCCGGGATTTGAACCCGGGACCACTCACACCCAAAGCGAGTATCATACCCCTAGACCAACGAGCCATTACATTGACTACTATTAATAATTCTATTCTAAACTTGTCATTTCTTTATCATTGAAATTGAAGAAAATATTGAAACTTGATGAAGGAAGAAAGCGCATGACTTCATTTTCATTTAATTTCAATAAATGAAGAAACTTTGAAGGAAAAGTAAATAAATGGGCATTCGATAATTGGGCTCGTCCGGGATTTGAACCGGGACCACTCACACCCAAAGCGAGTATCATACCCCTAGACCAACGAGCCATTACATTGACTACTATTAATAATTCTATTCTAAACTTGTCATTTCTTTATCATTGAAATTGAAGAAAATATTGAAACTTGATGAAGGAAGAAAGCGCATGACTTCATTTTCATTTAATTTCAATAAATGAAGAAACTTTGAAGGAAAAGTAAATAAATGGGCATTCGATAATTGGGCTCGTCCGGGATTTGAACCCGGGACCACTCACACCCAAAGCGAGTATCATACCCCTAGACCAACGAGCCATTACATTGACTACTATTAATAATTCTATTCTAAACTTGTCATTTCTTTATCATTGAAATTGAAGAAAATATTGAAACTTGATGAAGGAAGAAAGCGCATGACTTCATTTTCATTTAATTTCAATAAATGAAGAAACTTTGAAGGAAAAGTAAATAAATGGGCATTCGATAATTGGGCTCGTCCGGGATTTGAACCCGGGACCACTCACACCCAAAGCGAGTATCATACCCCTAGACCAACGAGCCATTACATTGACAAACATTAATAATTCTATTCTAAACTTGTCATTTCTTTATCATTGAAATTGAAGAAAATATTGAAACTTGATGAAGGAAGAAAAGCGCATGACTTCATTTTCATTTAATTTCAATAAATGAAGAAACTTTGAAGGAAAGTAAATAAATGGGCATTCGATAATTGGGCTCGTCCGGGATTTGAACCAGGACCACTCACACCAAAGCGAGTATCATACCCCTAGACCAACGAGCCATTACATTGACTACTATTAATAATTCTATTCTAAACTTGTCATTTCTTTATCATTGAAATTGAAGAAAATATTGAAACTTGATGAAGGAAGAAAGCGCATGACTTCATTTTCATTTAATTTCAATAAATGAAGAAACTTTGAAGGAAAAGTAAATAAATGGGCATTCGATAATTGGGCTCGTCCGGGATTTGAACCCGGGACCACTCACACCCAAAGCGAGTATCATACCCCTAGACCAACGAGCCATTACATTGACTACTATTAATAATTCTATTCTAAACTTGTCATTTCTTTATCATTGAAATTGAAGAAAATATTGAAACTTGATGAAGGAAGAAAGCGCATGACTTCATTTTCATTTAATTTCAATAAATGAAGAAACTTTGAAGGAAAAGTAAATAAATGGGCATTCGATAATTGGGCTCGTCCGGGATTTGAACCCGGGACCACTCACACCCAAAGCGAGTATCATACCCCTAGACCAACGAGCCATTACATTGACTACTATTAATAATTCTATTCTAAACTTGTCATTTCTTTATCATTGAAATTGAAGAAAATATTGAAACTTGATGAAGGAAGAAAGCGCATGACTTCATTTTCATTTAATTTCAATAAATGAAGAAACTTTGAAGGAAAAGTAAATAAATGGGCATTCGATAATTGGGCTCGTCCGGGATTTGAACCCAGGGACCTCACACACCAAAGCGAGTATCATACCCCCTAGACCAACGAGCCATTACATTGACTACTATTAATAATTCTATTCTAAACTTGTCATTTCTTTATCATTGAAATTGAAGAAAATATTGAAACTTGATGAAGGAAGAAAGCGCATGACTTCATTTTCATTTAATTTCAATAAATGAAGAAACTTTGAAGGAAAAGTAAATAAATGGGCATTCGATAATTGGGCTCGTCCGGGATTTGAACCCGGACCACTCACACCCAAAGCGAGTATCATACCCCTAGACCAACGAGCCATTACATTGTCAAATATTAATAATTCTATTCTAAACTTGTCATTTCTTTATCATTGAAATTGAAGAAAATATTGAAACTTGATGAAGGAAGAAAGCGCATGACTTCATTTTCATTTAATTTCAATAAATGAAGAAACTTTGAAGGAAAAGTAAATAAATGGGCATTCGATAATTGGGCTCGTCCGGGATTTGAACCGGGACCACTCACACCCAAAGCGAGTATCATACCCCTAGACCAACGAGCCATTACATTGACTACTATTAATAATTCTATTCTAAACTTGTCATTTCTTTATCATTGAAATTGAAGAAAATATTGAAACTTGATGAAGGAAGAAAGCGCATGACTTCATTTTCATTTAATTTCAATAAATGAAGAAACTTTGAAGGAAAAGTAAATAAATGGGCATTCGACATTCGGGCTCGTCCGGGATTTGAACCCGAGACCACTCACTCCCAAAGCGAGTATCACACCCCTAGACCAACGAGCCATTACATTGACTACTATTAATAATTCTATTCTAAACTTGTCATTTCTTTATCATTGAAATTGAAGAAAATATTGAAACTTGATGAAGGAAGAAAGCGCATGACTTCATTTTCATTTAATTTCAATAAATGAAGAAACTTTGAAGGAAAAGTAAATAAATGGGCATTCGATAATTGGGCTCGTCCGGGATTTGAACCGGGACCACTCACACCCAAAGCGAGTATCATACCCCTAGACCAACGAGCCATTACATTGACTACCATTAATAATTCTATTCTAAACTTGTCATTTCTTTATCATTGAAATTGAAGAAAATATTGAAACTTGATGAAGGAAGAAAGCGCATGACTTCATTTTCATTTAATTTCAATAAATGAAGAAACTTTGAATTAAATAAATATTCGATAATTGGGCTCGTCCGGGATTTGAACCCGGGACTCACACCCAAAGCGAGTATCATACCCCTAGACCAACGAGCCATTACATTGACTACTATTTAATTCTATTCTAAACTTGTCATTTCTTTAATTGAAATGAAGAAAATATTGAAACTTGATGAAGGAAGAAAGCGCATGACTTCATTTTCATTTAATTTCAATAAATGAAGAAACTTTGAAGGAAAAGTAAATAAATGGGCATTCGATAATTGGGCTCGTCCGGGATTTGAACCCGGGACCACTCACACCCAAAGCGAGTATCATACCCCTAGACCAACGAGCCATTACATTGACTACTATTAATAATTCTATTCTAAACTTGTCATTTCTTTATCATTGAAATTGAAGAAAATATTGAAACTTGATGAAGGAAGAAAGCGCATGACTTCATTTTCATTTAATTTCAATAAATGAAGAAACTTTGAAGGAAAAGTAAATAAATGGGCATTCGATAATTGGGCTCGTCCGGGATTTGAACCCGGGACCACTCACACCCAAAGCGAGTATCATACCCCTAGACCAACGAGCCATTACATTGACTACTATTAATAATTCTATTCTAAACTTGTCATTTCTTTATCATTGAAATTGAAGAAAATATTGAAACTTGATGAAGGAAGAAAGCGCATGACTTCATTTTCATTTAATTTCAATAAATGAAGAAACTTTGAAGGAAAAGTAAATAAATGGGCATTCGATAATTGGGCTCGTCCGGGATTTGAACCGGGACCACTCACACCCAAAGCGAGTATCATACCCCTAGACCAACGAGCCATTACATTGACATACATTAATAATTCTATTCTAAACTTGTCATTTCTTTATCATTGAAATTGAAGAAAATATTGAAACTTGATGAAGGAAGAAAGCGCATGACTTCATTTTCATTTAATTTCAATAAATGAAGAAACTTTGAAGGAAAAAGTAAATAAATGGGCATTCGATAATTGGGCTCGTCCGGGATTTGAACCCGGGACCACTCACACCCAAAGCGAGTATCATACCCCTAGACCAACGAGCCATTACATTGACTACATTAATAATTCTATTTAAATGTCATTTCTTTATCATTGAATTTATTTAATCATTTTGAAATTGAAGAAAATATTGAAACTTGATGAAGGAAGAAAGCGCATGACTTCATTTTCATTTAATTTCAATAAATGAAGAAACTTTGAAGGAAAAAGTAAATAAATGGGCATTCGATAATTGGGCTCGTCCGGGATTTGAACCGGGACCACTCACACCCAAAGCGAGTATCATACCCCTAGACCAACGAGCCATTACATTGACAACCATTAATAATTCTATTCTAAACTTGTCATTTCTTTATCATTGAAATTGAAGAAAATATTGAAACTTGATGAAGGAAGAAAGCGCATGACTTCATTTTCATTTAATTTCAATAAATGAAGAAACTTTGAAGGAAAAGTAAATAAATGGGCATTCGATAATTGGGCTCGTCCGGGATTTGAACCGGGACCACTCACACCCAAAGCGAGTATCATACCCCTAGACCAACGAGCCATTACATTGACTACTATTAATAATTCTATTCTAAACTTGTCATTTCTTTATCATTGAAATTGAAGAAAATATTGAAACTTGATGAAGGAAGAAAGCGCATGACTTCATTTTCATTTTATTTCAATAAATGAAGAAACTTTGAAGGAAAAGTAAATAAATGGGCATTCGATAATTGGGCTCGTCCGGGATTTGAACCAGGACCACTCACACCCAAAGCGAGTATCATACCCCTAGACCAACGAGCCATTACATTGACTAACATTAATAATTCTATTCTAAACTTGTCATTTCTTTATCATTGAAATTGAAGAAAATATTGAAACTTGATGAAGGAAGAAAGCGCATGACTTCATTTTCATTTAATTTCAATAAATGAAGAAACTTTGAAGGAAAAATAAATAAATGGGCATTCGATAATTGGGCTCGTCCGGGATTTGAACTCGGGACGACTCACACCCAAAGCGAGTATCATACCCCTAGACCAACGAGCCATTACATTGACTACCATTAATAATTCTATTCTAAACTTGTCATTTCTTTATCATTGAAATTGTAGAAAATATTGAAACTTGATGAAGGAAGAAAGCGCATGACTTCATTTTCATTTAATTTCAATAAATGAAGAAACTTTGAAGGAAAAGTAAATAAATGGGCATTCGATAATTGGGCTCGTCCGGGATTTGAACCCGGGACCACTCACACCCAAAGCGAGTATCATACCCCTAGACCAACGAGCCATTACATTGACTACTATTAATAATTCTATTCTAAACTTGTCATTTCTTTATCATTGAAATTGAAGAAAATATTGAAACTTGATGAAGGAAGAAAGCGCATGACTTCATTTTCATTTAATTTCAATAAATGAAGAAACTTTGAAGGAAAAGTAAATAAATGGTCATACGATAATTGGGCTCGTCCGGGATTTGAACCCGGGACCACTCACACCCAAAGCGAGTATCATACCCCTAGACCAACGAGCCATTACATTGACTACCATTAATAATTCTATTCTAAACTTGTCATTTCTTTATCATTGAACTTGAAGAAAATATTGAAACTTGATGAAGGAAGAAAGTGCATGACTTCATTTTCATTTAATTTCAATAAATGAAGATACTTTGAAGGAAAAGTAAATAAATGGGCATTAGATAATAGGGCTCGTGCGGGATTTGAACTCGGGACGACTCACACCCAAAGCGAGTATCATACCCCTAGACCAACGAGCCATTACATTGGCTACTAATAATAATTCTATTCTAAACTTGTCATTTCTTTATCATTGAAATTGAAGAAAATATTGAAACTTGATGAAGGAAAAGCGCATGACTTCATTTTCATTTAATTTCAATAAATGAAGAAACTTTGAAGAAAAATAAATAAATGGGCTTTCGATAAATTGGCTCGTCCGGGATTTGAACCCGGGACCACTCGCACCCAAAGCGAGTATCATACCCCTAGACCAAGGAGCCATTACATGGACTATTATTAATAATTCTATTCTAAACTTGTCAATTCTTTATCATTGAAATTGAAGAAAATCTTGAAACTTGATGAAGGAAGAATGCGCATGACTTCATTTTCATTTAATTTCAATAAATGAAGAAACTTTGAAGGAAAAGTAAATAAATGGGCATTCGATAATTGGGCTCGTCCAGGATTTGAACCGGGACCACTCACACCCAAAGCGAGTATCATACCCTAGACCAACGAGCCATTACATTGACAACCATTAATAATTCTATTCTAAACTTGTCATTTCTTTATCATTGAAATTGAAGAAAATATTGAAACTTGATGAAGGAAGAAAGCGCATGACTTCATTTTCATTTAATTTCAATAAATGAAGAAACTTTGAAGGAAAAGTAAATAAATGGGCATTCGATAATTGGGCTCGTCCGGGATTTGAACGGGACCACTCACACCCAAAGCGAGTATCATACCCCTAGACCAACGAGCCATTACATTGACTACTATTAATAATTCTATTCTAAACTTGTCATTTCTTTATCATTGAAATTGAAGAAAATATTGAAACTTGATGAAGGAAGAAAGCGCATGACTTCATTTTCATTTAATTTCAATAAATGAAGAAACTTTGAAGGAAAAGTAAATAAATGGGCATTCGATAATTGGGCTCGTCCGGGATTTGAACCAGGACCACTCACACCCAAAGCGAGTATCATACCCCTAGACCAACGAGCCATTACATTGACTACCATTAATAATTCTATTCTAAACTTGTCATTTCTTTATCATTGAAATTGAAGAAAATATTGAAACTTGATGAAGGAAGAAAGCGCATGACTTCATTTTCATTTAATTTCAATAAATGAAGAAACTTTGAAGGAAAAGTAAATAAATGGGCATTCGATAATTGGGCTCGTCCGGGATTTGAACCCGGGACCACTCACACCCAAAGCGAGTATCATACCCCTAGACCAACGAGCCATTACATTGACTACCATTAATAATTCTATTCTAAACTTGTCATTTCTTTATCATTGAAATTGAAGAAAATATTGAAACTTGATGAAGGAAGAAAGCGCATGACTTCATTTTCATTTAATTTCAATAAATGAAGAAACTTTGAAGGAAAAGTAAATAAATGGGCATTCGATAATTGGGCTCGTCCGGGATTTGAACCCAGGACCACTCACACCCAAAGCGAGTATCATACCCTAGACCAACGAGCCATTACATTGACTACTATTAATAATTCTATTCTAAACTTGTCATTTCTTTATCATTGAAATTGAAGAAAATATTGAAACTTGATGAAGGAAGAAAGCGCATGACTTCATTTTCATTTAATTTCAATAAATGAAGAAACTTTGAAGGAAAAGTAAATAAATGGGCATTCGATAATTGGGCTCGTCCGGGATTTGAACCGGGACCACTCACACCCAAAGCGAGTATCATACCCCTAGACCAACGAGCCATTACATTGACTACTATTAATAATTCTATTCTAAACTTGTCATTTCTTTATCATTGAAATTGAAGAAAATATTGAAACTTGATGAAGGAAGAAAGCGCATGACTTCATTTTCATTTAATTTCAATAAATGAAGAAACTTTGAAGGAAAAGTAAATAAATGGGCATTCGATAATTGGGCTCGTCCGGGATTTGAAACCGGGACCACTCACACCCAAAGCGAGTATCAACCCTAGACCAACGAGCCATTACATTGACTACTATTAATAATTCTATTCTAAACTTGTCATTTCTTTATCATTGAAATTGAAGAAAATATTGAAACTTGATGAAGGAAGAAAGCGCATAACTTCATTTTCATTTAATTTCAATAAATGAAGAAACTTTGAAGGAAAAGTAAATAAATGGGCATTCGATAATTGGGCTCGTCCGGGATTTGAACCCGGGGACCACTCACACCCAAAGCGAGTATCATACCCCTAGACCAACGAGCCATTACATTGACTACTATTAATAATTCTATTCTAAACTTGTCATTTCTTTATCATTGAAATTGAAGAAAATATTGAAACTTGATGAAGGAAGAAAGCGCATGACTTCATTTTCATTTAATTTCAATAAATGAAGAAACTTTGAAGGAAAAAGTAAATAAATGGGCATTCGATAATGGGGCTCGTCCGGGATTTGAACCCGAGACCACTCACACCCAAAGCGAGTATCATACCCCTAGACCAACGAGCCATTACATTGACTGCTATTAATAATTCTATTCTAAACTTGTCATTTCTTTATCATTGAAATTGAAGAAAATATTGAAACTTGATGAAGGAAGAAAGCGCATGACTTCATTTTCATTTAATTTCAATAAATGAAGAAACTTTGAAGGAAAAAAAAGTAAATAAATGGGCATTCGATAATTGGGCTCGTCCGGGATTTGAACCCGGGACCACTCACACCCAAAGCGAGTATCATACCCCTAGACCAACGAGCCATTACATTGACAACTATTAATAATTCTATTCTAAACTTGTCATTTCTTTATCATTGAAATTGAAGAAAATATTGAAACTTGATGAAGGAAGAATTCGCATGACTTCATTTTCATTTAATTTCAATAAATGAAGAAACTTTGAAGGAAAAGTAAATAAATGGGCATTCGATAATTGGGCTCGTCCGGGATTTGAACGGGACCACTCACACCCAAAGCGAGTATCATACCCCTAGACCAACGAGCCATTACATTGACTAAACCATTAATAATTCTATTCTAAACTTGTCATTTCTTTATCATTGAAATTGAAGAAAATATTGAAACTTGATGAAGGAAGAAAGAGCATGACTTCATTTTCATTTAATTTCAATAAATGAAGAAACTTTGAAGGAAAAGACTTCATTTTCATTTAATTTCAATAAATAAATAAATGGGCATTCGATAATTGGGCTCGTCCGGGATTTGAACCGGGACCACTCACACCCAAAGCGAGTATCATACCCTAGACCAACGAGCCATTACATTGACTACTATTAATAATTCTATTCTAAACTTGTCATTTCTTTATCATTGAAATTGAAGAAAATATTGAAACTTGATGAAGGAAGAAAGCGCATGACTTCATTTTCATTTAATTTCAATAAATGAAGAAACTTTGAAGGAAAAAGTAAATAAATGGGCATTCGATAATTGGGCTCGTCCGGGATTTGAACCCGGGACCACTCACACCCAAAGCGAGTATCATACCCCTAGACCAACGAGCCATTACATTGACTACTATTAATAATTCTATTCTAAACTTGTCATTTCTTTATCATTGAAATTGAAGAAAATATTGAAACTTGATGAAGGAAGAAAGCGCATGACTTCATTTTCATTTAATTTCAATAAATGAAGAAACTTTGAAGGAAAAGTAAATAAATGGGCATTCGATAATTGGGCTCGTCCGGGATTTGAACCAGGACCACTCACACCCAAAGCGAGTATCATACCCCTAGACCAACGAGCCATTACATTGACTACCATTAATAATTCTATTCTAAACTTGTCATTTCTTTATCATTGAAATTGAAGAAAATATTGAAACTTGATGAAGGAAGAAAGCGCATGACTTCATTTTCATTTAATTTCAATAAATGAAGAAACTTTGAAGGAAAAAAGTAAATAAATGGGCATTCGATAATTGGGCTCGTCCGGGATTTGAACCCGGGACCACTCACACCCAAAGCGAGTATCATACCCCTAGACCAACGAGCCATTACATTGACTACTATTAATAATTCTATTCTAAACTTGTCATTTCTTTATCATTGAAATTGAAGAAAATATTGAAACTTGATGAAGGAAGAAAGCGCATGACTTCATTTTCATTTAATTTCAATAAATGAAGAAACTTTGAAGGAAAAGTAAATAAATGGGCATTCGATAATTGGGCTCGTCCGGGATTTGAACCGGGGAACCCGGGACCACTCACACCCAAAGCGAGTATCATACCCCTAGACCAACGAGCCATTACATTGACTACTATTAATAATTCTATTCTAAACTTGTCATTTCTTTATCATTGAAATTGAAGAAAATATTGAAACTTGATGAAGGAAGAAAGCGCATGACTTCATTTTCATTTAATTTCAATAAATGAAGAAACTTTGAAGGAAAAGTAAATAAATGGGCATTCGATAATTGGGCTCGTCCGGGATTTGAACCCGGGACCACTCACACCCAAAGCGAGTATCATACCCCTAGACCAACGAGCCATTACATTGACTACTATTAATAATTCTATTCTAAACTTGTCATTTCTTTATCATTGAAATTGAAGAAAATATTGAAACTTGATGAAGGAAGAAAGCGCATGACTTCATTTTCATTTAATTTCAATAAATGAAGAAACTTTGAAGGAAAAGTAAATAAATGGGCATTCGATAATTGGGCTCGTCCGGGATTTGAACCCGGGACCACTCACACCCAAAGCGAGTATCATACCCCTAGACCAACGAGCCATTACATTGACTACTATTAATAATTCTATTCTAAACTTGTCATTTCTTTATCATTGAAATTGAAGAAAATATTGAAACTTGATGAAGGAAGAAAGCGCATGACTTCATTTTCATTTAATTTCAATAAATGAAGAAACTTTGAAGGAAAAGTAAATAAATGGGCATTCGATAATTGGGCTCGTCCGGGATTTGAACCCGGGACCACTCACACCCAAAGCGAGTATCATACCCCTAGACCAACGAGCCATTACATTGACTACTATTAATAATTCTATTCTAAACTTGTCATTTCTTTATCATTGAAATTGAAGAAAATATTGAAACTTGATGAAGGAAGAAAGCGCATGACTTCATTTTCATTTAATTTCAATAAATGAAGAAACTTTGAAGGAAAAGTAAATAAATGGGCATTCGATAATTGGGCTCGTCCGGGATTTGAACCCGGGACCACTCACACCCAAAGCGAGTATCATACCCCTAGACCAACGAGCCATTACATTGACTACTATTAATAATTCTATTCTAAACTTGTCATTTCTTTATCATTGAAATTGAAGAAAATATTGAAACTTGATGAAGGAAGAAAGCGCATGACTTCATTTTCATTTAATTTCAATAAATGAAGAAACTTTGAAGGAAAAGTAAATAAATGGGCATTCGATAATTGGGCTCGTCCGGGATTTGAACCGGGACCACTCACACCCAAAGCGAGTATCATACCCCTAGACCAACGAGCCATTACATTGACTACTATTAATAATTCTATTCTAAACTTGTCATTTCTTTATCATTGAAATTGAAGAAAATATTGAAACTTGATGAAGGAAGAAAGCGCATGACTTCATTTTCATTTAATTTCAATAAATGAAGAAACTTTGAAGGAAAAGTAAATAAATGGGCATTCGATAATTGGGCTCTCGTCCAGGATTTGAACTCAGGACCACTGAACACACCCAAAAGAGTATCATACCCCTAGACCAACGAGCCATTACATTGACTAGACCAATAATACATTGACTACTATTAATAATTCTATTCTAAACTTGTCATTTCTTTATCATTGAAATTGAAGAAAATATTGAAACTTGATGAAGGAAGAAAGCGCATGACTTCATTTTCATTTAATTTCAATAAATGAAGAAACTTTGAAGTAAAAGTAAATAAATGGGCATTCGATAATTGGGCTCGTCCGGGATTTGAACCCGGGACCACTCACACCAAAGCGAGAATCGTACCCCTAGACCAACGAGCCATTACATTGACTACAATTAATAATTCTATTCTAAACTTGTCATTTCTTTATCATTGAAATTGAAGAAAATATTGAAACTTGATGAAGGAAGAAAGCGCATAACTTCATTTTCATTTAATTTCAATAAATGAAGAAACTTTGAAGGAAAAAGTAAATAAATGGGCATTCGATAATTGGGCTCGTCCGGGATTTGAACCGAGGGACCACTCACACCCAAAGCGAGTATCATACCCCTAGACCAACGAGCCATTACATTGACTACTATTAATAATTCTATTCTAAACTTGTCATTTCTTTATCATTGAAATTGAAGAAAAAATATTGAAACTTGATGAAGGAAGAAAGCGCATGACTTCATTTTCATTTAATTTCAATAAATGAAGAAACTTTGAAGGAAAAAAGTAAATAAATGGGCATTCGATAATTGGGCTCGTCCGGGATTTGAACCCGGGACCACTCACACCCAAAGCGAGTATCATACCCCTAGACCAACGAGCCATTACATTGACTACTATTAATAATTCTATTCTAAACTTGTCATTTCTTTATCATTGAAATTGAAGAAAATATTGAAACTTGATGAAGGAAGAAAGCGCATGACTTCATTTTCATTTAATTTCAATAAATGAAGAAACTTTGAAGGAAAAGAAAAAATAAATGGGCATTCGATAATTGGGCTCGTCCGGGATTTGAACCCGGGACCACTCACACCCAAAGCGAGTATCATACCCCTAGACCAACGAGCCATTACATTGACTACTATTAATAATTCTATTCTAAACTTGTCATTTCTTTATCATTGAAATTGAAGAAAATATTGAAACTTGATGAAGGAAGAAAGCGCATGACTTCATTTTCATTTAATTTCAATAAATGAAGAAACTTTGAAGGAAAAGTAAATAAATGGGCATTCGATAATTGGGCTCGTCCGGGATTTGAACCCGGGACCACTCACACCCAAAAAGAGTATCATACCCCTAGACCAACGAGCCATTACATTGACTACCATTAATAATTCTATTCTAAACTTGTCATTTCTTTATCATTGAAATTGAAGAAAATATTGAAACTTGATGAAGGAAGAAAGCGCATGACTTCATTTTCATTTAATTTCAATAAATGAAGAAACTTTGAAGGAAAAGTAAATAAATGGGCATTCGATAATTGGGCTCGTCCGGGATTTGAACCCGGGACCACTCACACCCCAAAGCGAGTATCATACCCCTAGACCAACGAGCCATTACATTGACTACCATTAATAATTCTATTCTAAACTTGTCATTTCTTTATCATTGAAATTGAAGAAAATATTGAAACTTGATGAAGGAAGAAAGCGCATGAGTTCATTTTCATTTAATTTCAATAAATGAAGAAACTTTGAAGGAAAAGTAAATAAATGTGCATTCGATAATTGGGCTCGTCCGGGATTTGAACCCGGGCCCACTCACACCCAAAGCGAGTATCATACCCCTAGACCAACGAGCCACTACATTCGCCACTATTAATAATTCTATTCTAAACTTGTCATTTCTTTATCATTGAAATTGAAGAAAATATTGAAACTTGATGAAGGAAGAAAGCGCATAACTTCATTTTCATTTAATTTCAATAAATGAAGAAACTTTGAAGGAAAAGTAAATAAATGGGCATTCGATAATTGGGCTCGTCCGGGATTTGAACCGGGACCACTCACACCCAAAGCGAGTATCATTAGACCAACGAGATTAATTGACTACTATTAATAATTCTATTCTAAACTTGTCATTTCTTTATCATTGAAATTGAAGAAAATTTGAAACTTGATGAAGGAAGAAAGCGCATGACTTCATTTTCATTTAATTTCAATAAATGAAGAAACTTTGAAGGAAAAGTAAATAAATGGGCATTCGATAATTGGGCTCGTCCGGGATTTGAAACCGGGACCACTCACACCCAAAGCGAGTATCATACCCCTAGACCAACGAGCCATTACATTGACTACCATTAATAATTCTATTCTAAACTTGTCATTTCTTTATCATTGAAATTGAAGAAAATATTGAAACTTGATGAAGGAAGAAAGCGCATGACTTCATTTTCATTTAATTTCAATAAATGAAGAAACTTTGAAGGAAAAGTAAATAAATGGGCATTCGATAATTGGGCTCGTCCGGGATTTGAACCGGGACCACTCACACCCAAAGCGAGTATCATACCCCTAGACCAACGAGCCATTACATTGACTACTATTAATAATTCTATTCTAAACTTGTCATTTCTTTATCATTGAAATTGAAGAAAATATTGAAACTTGATGAAGGAAGAAAGCGCATGACTTCATTTTCATTTAATTTCAATAAATGAAGAAACTTTGAAGGAAAAGTAAATAAATGGGCATTCGATAATTGGGCTCGTCCGGGATTTGAAACCGGGACCACTCACACCCAAAGCGAGTATCAACCCTAGACCAACGAGCCATTACATTGACTACTATTAATAATTCTATTCTAAACTTGTCATTTCTTTATCATTGAAATTGAAGAAAATATTGAAACTTGATGAAGGAAGAAAGCGCATGACTTCATTTTCATTTAATTTCAATAAATGAAGAAACTTTGAAGGAAAAGTAAATAAATGGGCATTCGATAATTGGGCTCGTCCGGGATTTGAACCCAGGGCCAGTCACACCCAAAGCGAGTATCATACCCCTAGACCAACGAGCCATTACATTGACTATTATTAATAATTCTATTCTAAACTTGTCATTTTTTTATCATTGAAATTGAAGAAAATATTGAAACTTGATGAAGGAAGAAAGCGCATGACTTCATTTTCATTTAATTTCAATAAATGAAGAAACTTTGAAGGAAAAGTAAATAAATGGGCATTCGATAATTGGGCTCGTCCGGGATTTGAAACCGGGACCACTCACACCCAAAGCGAGTATCATACCCCTAGACCAACGAGCCATTACATTGACTACCATTAATAATTCTATTCTAAACTTGTCATTTCTTTATCATTGAAATTGAAGAAAATATTGAAACTTGATGAAGGAAGAAAGCGCATGACTTCATTTTCATTTAATTTCAATAAATGAAGAAACTTTGAAGGAAAAGTAAATAAATGGGCATTCGATAATTGGGCTCGTCCGGGATTTGAACCCGGGACCACTCACACCCAAAGCGAGTATCATACCCCTAGACCAACGAGCCATTACATTGACTACTATTAATAATTCTATTCTAAACTTGTCATTTCTTTATCATTGAAATTGAAGAAAATATTGAAACTTGATGAAGGAAGAAAGCGCATGACTTCATTTTCATTTAATTTCAATAAATGAAGAAACTTTGAAGGAAAAGTAAATAAATGGGCATTCGATAATTGGGCTCGTCCGGGATTTGAACCCGGGACCACTCACACCCAAAGCGAGTATCATACCCCTAGACCAACGAGCCCATTACATTGACTACTATTAATAATTCTATTCTAAACTTGTCATTTCTTTATCATTGAAATTGAAGAAAATATTGAAACTTGATGAAGGAAGAAAGCGCATGACTTCATTTTCATTTAATTTCAATAAATGAAGAAACTTTGAAGGAAAAGTAAATAAATGGGCATTCGATAATTGGGCTCGTCCGGGATTTGAACCGGGACCACTCACACCCAAAGCGAGTATCATACCCCTAGACCAACGAGCCATTACATTGACTACTATTAATAATTCTATTCTAAACTTGTCATTTCTTTATCATTGAAATTGAAGAAAATATTGAAACTTGATGAAGGAAGAAAGCGCATGACTTCATTTTCATTTAATTTCAATAAATGAAGAAACTTTGAAGGAAAAGTAAATAAATGGGCATTCGATAATTGGGCTCGTCCGGGATTTGAACCCGGGACCACTCACACCCAAAGCGAGTATCATACCCCTAGACCAACGAGCCATTACATTGACTACTATTAATAATTCTATTCTAAACTTGTCATTTCTTTATCATTGAAATTGAAGAAAATATTGAAACTTGATGAAGGAAGAAAGCGCATGACTTCATTTTCATTTAATTTCAATAAATGAAGAAACTTTGAAGGAAAAGTAAATAAATGGGCATTCGATAATTGGGCTCGGGACCACTCACACCCAAAGGAGTTTGAACCCCTAGGGAGCCATTACATTGACACCATTAAAATTCTATTCTAAACTTGTCATTTCTTTATCATTGAAATTGAAGAAAATATTGAAACTTGATGAAGGAAGAAACGAGACTTCCATTTACAATAAATGAAGAAACTTTGAAGGAAAAGTAAATTATTCGATAATTCTATTTTGAAACTTGTCATATTCTAGACCAATCATTTGACTACTATTAATAATTCTATTCTAAACTTGTCATTTCTTTGAAGAAAATATTGAAACTTGATGAAGGAAGAAAGCGCATGACTTCATTTTCATTTAATTTCAATAAATGAAGAAACTTTGAAGGAAAAGTAAATAAATGGGCATTCGATAATTGGGCTCGTCCGGGATTTGAACCGGGACCACTCACACCCAAAGCGAGTATCATACCCCTAGACCAACGAGCCATTACATTGACTACTAATTAATAATTCTATTCTAAACTTGTCATTTCTTTATCATTGAAATTGAAGAAAATATTGAAACTTGATGAAGGAAGAAAGCGCATGACTTCATTTTCATTTAATTTCAATAAATGAAGAAACTTTGAAGAAAAAAAGTAAATAAATGGGCATTCGATAATTGGGCTCGTCCGGGATTTGAACCCGGGACCCTCACACACCCAAAGCGAGTATCATACCCTAGACCAACGAGCCATTACATTGACTACTATTAATAATTCTATTCTAAACTTGTCATTTCTTTATCATTGAAATTGAAGAAAATATTGAAACTTGATGAAGGAAGAAAGCGCATGACTTCATTTTCATTTAATTTCAATAAATGAAGAAACTTTGAAGGAAAAGTAAATAAATGGGCATTCGATAATTGGGCTCGTCCGGGATTTGAACCGGGACCACTCACACCCAAAGCGAGTATCATACCCCTAGACCAACGAGCCATTACATTGACTACCATTAATAATTCTATTCTAAACTTGTCATTTCTTTATCATTGAAATTGAAGAAAATATTGAAACTTGATGAAGGAAGAAAGCGCATGACTTCATTTTCATTTAATTTCAATAAATGAAGAAACTTTTGAAGAAAAAATTTAAATAAATGGGCATTCGATAATTGGGCTCGTCCGGGATTTGAACCCGGGACCACTCACACCCAAAGCGAGTATCATACCCCTAGACCAACGAGCCATTACATTGACTACTATTAATAATTCTATTCTAAACTTGTCATTTCTTTATCATTGAAATTGAAGAAAATATTGAAACTTGATGAAGGAAGAAAGCGCATGACTTCATTTTCATTTAATTTCAATAAATGAAGAAACTTTGAAGGAAAAGTAAATAAATGGGCATTCGATAATTGGGCTCGTCCGGGATTTGAACCCGGGACCACTCACACCCAAAGCGAGTATCATACCCCTAGACCAACGAGCCATTACATTGACTACTATTAATAATTCTATTCTAAACTTGTCATTTCTTTATCATTGAAATTGAAGAAAATATTGAAACTTGATGAAGGAAGAAAGCGCATGACTTCATTTTCATTTAATTTCAATAAATGAAGAAACTTTGAAGGAAAAGTAAATAAATGGGCATTCGATAATTGGGCTCGTCCGGGATTTGAAACCAGGACCACTCACACCCAAAGCGAGTATCATACCCCTAGACCAACGAGCCATTACATTGACTACTATTAATAATTCTATTCTAAACTTGTCATTTCTTTATCATTGAAATTGAAGAAAATATTGAAACTTGATGAAGGAAGAAAGCGCATGACTTCATTTTCATTTAATTTCAATAAATGAAGAAACTTTGAAGGAAAAGTAAATAAATGGGCATTCGATAATTGGGCTCGTCCGGGATTTGAACCCGGGACCACTCACACCCAAAGCGAGTATCATACCCCTAGACCAACGAGCCATTACATTGAGAAATTAATAATTCTATTCTAAACTTGTCATTTCTTTATCATTGAAATTGAAGAAAATATTGAAACTTGATGAAGGAAGAAAGCGCATGACTTCATTTTCATTTAATTTCAATAAATGAAGAAACTTTGAAAGAAAAAGTAAATAAATGGGCATTCGATAATTGGGCTCGTCCGGGATTTGAACCCGGGACCACTCGCACCCAAAGCGAGTATCATACCCCTAGACCAACGAGCCATTACATTGACTACTATTAATAATTCTATTCTAAACTTGTCATTTCTTTATCATTGAAATTGAAGAAAATATTGAAACTTGATGAAGGAAGAAAGCGCATGACTTCATTTTCATTTAATTTCAATAAATTAAGAAACTTTGAAGAAAAATAAATAAATGGGCATTCGATAATTGGGCTCGTCCGGGATTTGAACTCGGGACGACTCACACCCAAAGCGAGTATCATACCCCTAGACCAACGAGCCATTACATTGACTACTATTAATAATTCTATTCTAAACTTGTCATTTCTTTATCATTGAAATTGAAGAAAATATTGAAACTTGATGAAGGAAGAAAGCGCATGACTTCATTTTCATTTAATTTCAATAAATGAAGAAACTTTGAAGGAAAAGTAAATAAATGGGCATTCGATAATTGGGCTCGTCCGGGATTTGAACCCAGGACCACTCACACCCAAAGCGAGTATCATACCCCTAGACCAACGAGCCATTACATTGACTACTATTAATAATTCTATTCTAAACTTGTCATTTCTTTATCATTGAAATTGAAGAAAATATTGAAACTTGATGAAGGAAGAAAGCGCATGACTTCATTTTCATTTAATTTCAATAAATGAAGAAACTTTGAAGGAAAAGTAAATAAATGGGCATTCGATAATTGGGCTCGTCCGGGATTTGAACCCGGGACCACTCACACCCAAAGCGAGTATCATACCCCTAGACCAACGAGCCATTACATTGACTACTATTAATAAATCTATTCTAAACTTGTCATTTCTTTATCATTGAAATTGAAGAAAATATTGAAACTTGATGAAGGAAGAAAGCGCATGACATCATTTTCATTTAATTTCAATAAATGAAGAAACTTTGAAGGAAAAGTAAATAAATGGGCATTAGATAATAGGGCTCGTTCGGGATTTGAACTCGGGACGACTCACAGCCAAAGCGAGATTCATACCACTAGACCAACGAGCCATTACATTGGCTACTAATAATAATTCTATTCTAAACTTGTCATTTCTTTATCATTGAAATTGAAGAAAATATTGAAACTTGATGAAGGAAGAAAGCGCATGACTTCATTTTCATTTAATTTCAATAAATGAAGAAAATTTGAAGGAAAAGTAAATAAATGGGCATTCGATAATTGGGCTCGTCCGGGATTTGAACCCGGGACCACTCACACCCAAAGCGAGTATCATACCCCTAGACCAACGAGCCATTACATTGACTACCATTAATAATTCTATTCTAAACTTGTCATTTCTTTATCATTGAAATTGAAGAAAATATTGAAACTTGATGAAGGAAGAAAGCGCATGACTTCATTTTCATTTAATTTCAATAAATGAAGAAACTTTGAAGGAAAAGTAAATAAATGGGAATTCGATAATTGGGCTCGTCCGGGATTTGAACCCGGGACCACTCACACCCAAAGCGAGTATCATACCCCTAGACCAACGAGCCATTACATTGACTACCATTAATAATTGTATTGTAAACTTGTCATTTCCTTATCATTGAAATTGAAGAAAATATTGAAACTGGATGAAGGAAGAAACCGCATGACTTCATTTTCATTTAATTTCAATAAATGAAGAAACTTTGAAGGAAAAAGTAAATAAATGGGCATTCGATAATTGGGCTCGTCCGGGATTTGAACCCGGGACCACTCACACCCAAAGCGAGTATCATACCCCTAGACCAACGAGCCATTACATTGACTACTATTAATAATTCTATTCTAAACTTGTCATTTCTTTATCATTGAAATTGAAGAAAATATTGAAACTTGATGAAGGAAGAAAGCGCATGACTTCATTTTCATTTAATTTCAATAAATGAAGAAACTTTGAAGGAAAAGTAAATAAATGGGCATTCGATAATTGGGCTCGTCCGGGATTTGAAACCGGGACCACTCACACCCAAAGCGAGTATCATACCCTAGACCAACGAGCCATTACATTGACTACTATTAATAATTCTATTCTAAACTTGTCATTTCTTTATCATTGAAATTGAAGAAAATATTGAAACTTGATGAAGGAAGAAAGCGCATGACTTCATTTTCATTTAATTTCAATAAATGAAGAAACTTTGAAGGAAAAGTAAATAAATGGGCATTCGATAATTGGGCTCGTCCGGGATTTGAACCCGGGACCACTCACACCCAAAGCGAGTATCATACCCTAGACCCAACGAGCCATTACATTGGCTACCATTAATAATTCTATTCTAAACTTGTCATTTCTTTATCATTGAAATTGAAGAAAATATTGAAACTTGATGAAGGAAGAAAGCGCATGACTTCATTTTCATTTAATTTCAATAAATGAAGAAACTTTGAAGGAAAAGTAAATAAATGGGCATTCGATAATTGGGCTCGTCCGGGATTTGAACCCGGGACCACTCACACCCAAAGCGAGTATCATACCCCTAGACCAACGAGCCATTACATTGACTACCATTAATAATTCTATTCTAAACTTGTCATTTCTTTATCATTGAAATTGAAGAAAATATTGAAACTTGATGAAGGAAGAAAGCGCATGACTTCATTTTCATTTAATTTCAATAAATGAAGAAACTTTGAAGGAAAAGTAAATAAATGGGCATTCGATAATTGGGCTCGTCCGGGATTTGAACCCGGGACCACTCACACCCAAAGCGAGTATCATACCCTAGACCAACGAGCCATTACATTGACTACTATTAATAATTCTATTCTAAACTTGTCATTTCTTTATCATTGAAATTGAAGAAAATATTGAAACTTGATGAAGGAAGAAAGCGCATGACTTCATTTTCATTTAATTTCAATAAATGAAGAAACTTTGAAGGAAAAGTAAATAAATGGGCATTCGATAATTGGGCTCGTTCGTCGGGATTTGAACCGGGACCACTCACACCCAAAGCGAGTATCATACCCCTAGACCAACGAGCCATTACATTGACTACCATTAATAATTCTATTCTAAACTTGTCATTTCTTTATAATTGAAATTGAAGAAAATATTGAAACTTGATGAAGGAAGAAAGCGCATGACATCATTTTCATTTAATTTCAATAAATTAAGAAACTTTGAAGGAAATGTGAATAAATGGGCACGTCGGTGATTTGAACCCGGAACCACTCACACCCAATGCGAGAATCATACCCCGAGAACAACGAGCCATTACATTGACTACTATTAATAATTCCATTCTAAACTTGTCATTTCTTTATCATTGAAATTGAAGAAAATATTGAAAGTTGATGAAGGAAGAAAGCGCATGACTTCATTTTCATTTAATTTCAATAAATGAAGAAACTTTGAAGGAAAAGTAAATAAATGGGCATTCGATAATTGGGCTCGTCCGGGATTTGAACCGGGACCACTCACACCCAAAGCGAGTATCATACCCCTAGACCAACGAGCCATTACATTGACTACTATTAATAATTCTATTCTAAACTTGTCATTTCTTTATCATTGAAATTGAAGAAAATATTGAAACTTGATGAAGGAAGAAAGCGCATGACTTCATTTTCATTTAATTTCAATAAATGAAGAAACTTTGAAAGGCAAAAAAGTAAATAAATGGGCATTCGAGATAATTGGGCTCGTCCGGGATTTGAACCCGGGACCACTCACACCCAAAGCGAGTATCATACCCCTAGACCAACGAGCCATTACATTGACTACTATTAATAATTCTATTCTAAACTTGTCATTTCTTTATCATTGAAATTGAAGAAAATATTGAAACTTGATGAAGGAAGAAAGCGCATGACTTCATTTTCATTTAATTTCAATAAATGAAGAAACTTTGAAGGAAAAGTAAATAAATGGGCATTCGATAATTGGGCTCGTCCGGGATTTGAACCCGGGACCACTCACACCCAAAGCGAGTATCATACCCCTAGACCAACGAGCCATTACATTTGACTAACTCATTAATAATTCTATTCTAAACTTGTCATTTCTTTATCATTGAAATTGAAGAAAATATTGAAACTTGATGAAGGAAGAAAGCCGCATGACTTCATTTTCATTTAATTTCAATAAATGAAGAAACTTTGAAAAGGAAAAGTAAATAAATGGGCATTCGATAATTGGGCTCGTCCGGGATTTGAACCCGGGACCACTCACACCCAAAGAGTATCATACCCTAGACCAACGAGCCATTACATTACTATTAATAATTCTATTCTAAACTTGTCATTTCTTTATCATTGAAATTGAAGAAAATATTGAAACTTGATGAAGGAAGAAAGCGCATGACTTCATTTTCATTTAATTTCAATAAATGAAGAAACTTTGAAGGAAAAGTAAATAAATGGGCATTAGATAATTGGGCTCGTCCGGGATTTGAACCGGGACCACTCACACCCAAAGCGAGTATCATACCCTAGACCAACGAGCCATTACATTGACTACTATTAATAATTCTATTCTAAACTTGTCATTTCTTTATCATTGAAATTGAAGAAAATATTGAAACTTGATGAAGGAAGAAAGCGCATGACTTCATTTTCATTTAATTTCAATAAATGAAGAAACTTTGAAGGAAAAGTAAATAAATGGGCATTCGATAATTGGGCTCGTCCAGGATTTGAACTCGGGACCACTCACACCCAAAGCGAGTATCATACCCCTAGACCAACGAGCCATTACATTGACTGCTATTAATAATTCTATTCTAAACTTGTCATTTCTTTATCATTGAAATTGAAGAAAATATTGAAACTTGATGAAGGAAGAAAGCGCATGACTTCATTTTCATTTAATTTCAATAAATGAAGAAACTTTGAAGGAAGAGTAAATAAATGGGCATTCGATAATTGGGCTCGTCCGGGATTTGAACCCGGGACCACTCACACCCAAACTCACACCCAAGTATCATACCCCTAGACCAACGAGCCATTACATTGACTACTATTAATAATTCTATTCTAAACTTGTCATTTCTTTATCATTGAAATTGAAGAAAATATTGAAACTTGATGAAGGAAGAAAGCGCATGACTTCATTTTCATTTAATTTCAATAAATGAAGAAACTTTGAAGGAAAAGTAAATAAATGGGCATTCGATAATTGGGCTCGTCCGGGATTTGAACCGGGACCACTCACACCCAAAGCGAGTATCATACCCCTAGACCAACGAGCCATTACATTGACTACTATTAATAATTCTATTCTAAACTTGTCATTTCTTTATCATTGAAATTGAAGAAAATATTGAAACTTGATGAAGGAAGAAAGCGCATGACTTCATTTTCATTTAATTTCAATAAATGAAGAAACTTTGAAGGAAAAGTAAATAAATGGGCATTCGATAATTGGGCTCGTCCGGGATTTGAACCCGGGACCACTCACACCCAAAGCGAGTATCATACCCCTAGACCAACGAGCCATTACATTGACTACTATTAATAATTCTATTCTAAACTTGTCATTTCTTTATCATTGAAATTGAAGAAAATATTGAAACTTGATGAAGGAAGAAAGCGCATGACTTCATTTTCATTTAATTTCAATGAATGAAGAAACTTTAAAGGAAAAGTAAATAAATGGGCATTAGATAATAGGGCTCAGCCGGGATTTGAACCGGGACCACTCACACCCAAAGCGAGTATCATACCCCTAAACCAACGAGTCATTACATTGACTACTATTAATAATTCTATTCTAAACTCGTCATTTCTTTAACATTGAAATTGAAGAAAATATTGAAACTTGATGAAGGAAGAAAGCGCCTGATTTCAATTTCATTTAATTTCAATGAATGAAGAAACTTTGAAGGAAAAGTGAATAAATGGGCATTCGATAATTGGGCTCGTCCATTGGATTTGAACCTTGATGAAGGAAGGACCACTCACACCCAAAGTAAATAAATGGGAGTATCATACCCTAGACCAACGAGCCATTACATTGACTACCATTAATAATTCTATTCTAAAATTGTCATTTCTTTATCATTGAAATTGAAGAAAATATTGAAACTTGATGAAGGAAGAAACCGCATGACTTCATTTTCATTTAATTTCAATGAATGAAGAAACTTTGAAGGAAAAGTAAATAAATGGGCATTAGATAATAGGGCTCGTACGGGATTTGAAACCAGGACCACTCACACCCAAAGCGAGTATCATACCCCTAGACCAACGAGCCATTACATTGACTACTATTAATAATTCTATTCTAAACTTGTCATTTCTTTATCATTGAAATTGAAGAAAATATTGAAACTTGATGAAGGAAGAAAGCGCATGACTTCATTTTCATTTAATTTCAATAAATGAAGAAACTTTGAAGGAAAAGTAAATAAATGGGCATTCGATAATTGGGCTCGTCCGGGATTTGAACCCGGGACCACTCACACCCAAAGCGAGTATCATACCCCTAGACCAACGAGCCATTACATTGACTACTATTAATAATTCTATTCTAAACTTGTCATTTCTTTATCATTGAAATTGAAGAAAATATTGAAACTTGATGAAGGAAGAAAGCGCATGACTTCATTTTCATTTAATTTCAATAAATGAAGAAACTTTGAAGGAAAAGTAAATAAATGGGCATTCGATAATTGGGCTCGTCCGGGATTTGAACCCGGGACCACTCACACCCAAAGCGAGTATCATACCCCTAGACCAACGAGCCATTACATTGACTACTATTAATAATTCTATTCTAAACTTGTCATTTCTTTATCATTGAAATTGAAGAAAATATTGAAACTTGATGAAGGAAGAAAGCGCATGACTTCATTTTCATTTAATTTCAATAAATGAAGAAACTTTGAAGGAAAAGTAAATAAATGGGCATTCGATAATTGGGCTCGTCCGGGATTTGAACCCAGGACCACTCACACCCAAAGCGAGTATCATACCCCTAGACCAACGAGCCATTACATTGACTACTATTAATAATTCTATTCTAAACTTGTCATTTCTTTATCATTGAAATTGAAGAAAATATTGAAACTTGATGAAGGAAGAAAGCGCATGACTTCATTTTCATTTAATTTCAATAAATGAAGAAACTTTGAAGGAAAAGTAAATAAATGGGCATTCGATAATTGGGCTCGTCCGGGATTTGAACCGGGACCACTCACACCCAAAGCGAGTATCATACCCCTAGACCAACGAGCCATTACATTGACTACTATTAATAATTCTATTCTAAACTTGTCATTTCTTTATCATTGAAATTGAAGAAAATATTGAAACTTGATGAAGGAAGAAAGCGCATGACTTCATTTTCATTTAATTTCAATAAATGAAGAAACTTTGAAGGAAAAAGTAAATAAATGGGCATTCGATAATTGGGCTCGTCCGGGATTTGAATTGGGCTCGCATGGGAGGACCACTCACACCCAAAGCGAGTATCATACCCCTAGACCAACGAGCCATTACATTGACTACTATTAATAATTCTATTCTAAACTTGTCATTTCTTTATCATTGAAATTGAAGAAAATATTGAAACTTGATGAAGGAAGAAAGCGCATGACTTCATTTTCATTTAATTTCAATAAATGAAGAAACTTTGAAGGAAAAGTAAATAAATGGGCATTCGATAATTGAGCTCGTCCGGGATTTGAACCGGGGACCACTCCAAACACCCAAAACGAGTATCATACCCTAGACCAACGAGCCTTTATCATTGAAATTAAGAAATTAATAATTCTATTCTAAACTTGTCATTTCTTTATCATTGAAATTGAAGTAAAAATATTTGAAACTTGATGAAGGAAGAAAGCGCATGACTTCATTTTTTTATTTAAATTTCAATAAATGAAGAAAATTTTGAAAAAAAGACCAAAATAAATCATTGAAATTGAAGAAAAAGAAATTGAAGGAAAAATCATTTTCATTTAATTTCAATAAATGAAGAAACTTTGAAGGAAAAGTAAATAAATGGGGATTTGAACGTCCGGGGACCAGGACCACACCCAAAGCGAGTATCATACCCCTAGACCAACGAGCCATTACATTGACTACAATTAATAATTCTATTCTAAACTTGTCATTTCTTTATCATTGAAATTGAAGAAAATATTGAAACTTGATGAAGGAAGAAAGCGCATGACTTCATTTTCATTTAATTTCAATAAATGAAGAAACTTTGAAGTAAAAGTAAATAAATGGGCATTCGATAATTGGGCTCGTCCGGGATTTGAACCCGGGACCACTCACACCCAAAGCGAGTATCATACCCCTAGACCAACGAGCCATTACATTGACATACATTAATAATTCTATTCTAAACTTGTCATTTCTTTATCATTGAAATTGAAGAAAATATTGAAACTTGATGAAGGAAGAAAGCGCATGACTTCATTTTCATTTTATTTCAATAAATGAAGAAACTTTTGAAGGAAAAGTAAATAAATGGGCATTCGATAATTGGGCTCGTCCGGGATTTGAACCCGGGACCACTCACACCCAAAGCGAGTATCATACCCCTAGACCAACGAGCCATTACATTGACTACAATTAATAATTCTATTCTAAACTTGTCATTTCTTTATCATTGAAATTGAAGAAAATATTGAAACTTGATGAAGGAAGAAAGCGCATGACTTCATTTTCATTTAATTTCAATAAATGAAGAAACTTTGAAGGAAAAGTAAATAAATGGCATTAGATAATTGGGCTCGTCCGGGATTTGAACCCGGGACCACTCACACCCAAAAAGCGAGTATCATACCCTAGACCAACGAGCCATTACATTGACTATTTATTAATAATTCTATTCTAAACTTGTCATTTCTTTATCATTGAAATTGAAGAAAATATTGAAACTTGATGAAGGAAGAAAGCGCATGACTTCATTTTCATTTAATTTCAATAAATGAAGAAACTTTGAAGGAAAAGTAAATAAATGGGCATTCGATAATTGGGCTCGTCCGGGATTTGAACCCGGGACCACTCACACCCAAAGCGAGTATCATACCCCTAGACCAACGAGCCATTACATTGACTACTATTAATAATTCTATTCTAAACTTGTCATTTCTTTATCATTGAAAAAAGAAAATATTGAAACTTGATGAAGGAAGAAAGCGCATGACTTCATTTTCATTTAATTTCAATAAATGAAGAAACTTTGAAGGAAAAGTAAATAAATGGGCATTCGATAATTGGGCTCGTCCGGGATTTGAACCCAGGACAACTCACACCCAAAGCGAGTATCATACCCCTAGACCAACGAGCCATTACATTGACTACTATTAATAATTCTATTCTAAACTTGTCATTTCTTTATCATTGAAATTGAAGAAAATATTGAAACTTGATGAAGGAAGAAACCGCATGACTTCATTTTCATTTAATTTCAATAAATGAAGAAACTTTGAAGGAAAAGTAAATAAATGGGCATTCGATAATTGGGCTCGTCCGGGATTTGAACCCGGGACCACTCACACCCAAAGCGAGTATCATACCCCTAGACCAACGAGCCATTACATTGACTACTATTAATAATTCTATTCTAAACTTGTCATTTCTTTATCATTGAAATTGAAGAAAATATTGAAACTTGATGAAGGAAGAAAGCGCATGACTTCATTTTATATTTAATTTCAATAAATGAAGAAACTTTGAAGGAAAAGTAAATAAATGGGCATTCGATAATTGGGCTCGTCCGGGATTTGAAATTGAAGGACCACTCACACCCAAAGCGAGTATCATACCCCTGAAGACCAACGAGCCATTACATTGACTACCATTAATAATTCTATTCTAAACTTGTCATTTCTTTATCATTGAAATTGAAGAAAATATTGAAACTTGATGAAGGAAGAAACTTGCATGACTTCATTTTCATTTAATTTCAATAAATGAAGAAACTTTGAAGGAAAAGTAAATAAATGGGCATTAGATAATTGGGCTCGTCCGGGATTTGAACCCGGGACCACTCACACCCAAAGCGAGTATCATACCCCTAGACCAACGAGCCATTACATTGACTACTATTAATAATTCTATTCTAAACTTGTCATTTCTTTATCATTGAAATTGAAGAAAATATTGAAACTTGATGAAGGAAGAAAGCGCATGACTTCATTTTCATTTAATTTCAATAAATGAAGAAACTTTGAAGGAAAAGTAAATAAATGGGCATTAGATAATTGGGCTCGTCCGGGATTTGAACCCGGGACCACTCACACCCAAAGCGAGTATCATACCCCTAGACCAACGAGCCATTACATTGACTACTATTAATAATTCTATTCTAAACTTGTCATTTCTTTATCATTGAAATTGAAGAAAATATTGAAACTTGATGAAGGAAGAAAGCGCATGACTTCATTTTCATTTAATTTCAATAAATGAAGAAACTTTTGAAGGAAAAGTAAAAAAATGGGCATTCGATAATTGGGCTCGTCCGGGATTTGAACCGGGACCACTCACACCCAAAGCGAGTATCATACCCTAGACCAACGAGCCATTACATTGACTACTATTAATAATTCTATTCTAAACTTGTCATTTCTTTATCATTGAAATTGAAGAAAATATTGAAACTTGATGAAGGAAGAAAGCGCATGACTTCATTTTCATTTAATTTCAATAAATGAAGAAACTTTGAAGGAAAAGTAAATAAATGGGAATTCGATAATTGGGCACGTCCGGGATTTGAACCCGGGACCACTCACACCCAAGGCGAGTATCATACCCCTAGACCAACGAGCCATTACATTGACTACTATTAATAATTCTATTCTAAACTTGTCATTTCTTTATCATTGAAATTGAAGAAAATATTGAAACTTGATGAAGGAAGAAAGCGCATGACTTCATTTTCATTTAATTTCAATAAATGAAGAAACTTTGAAGGAAAAGTAAATAAATGGGCATTAGATAATAGGGCTCGTCCGGGATTTGAACCCGGGACCACTCACACCCAAAGCGAGTATCATACCCCTAGACCAACGAGCCATTACATTGACTACTATTAATAATTCTATTCTAAACTTGTCATTTCTTTATCATTGAAATTGAAGAAAATATTGAAACTTGATGAAGGAAGAAAGCGCATGACTTCATTTTCATTTAATTTCAATAAATGAAGAAACTTTGAAGGAAAAGTAAATAAATGGGCATTCGATAATATTGGGCTCCGGGATTTGAACCCGGGACCACTCACACCCAAAGCGAGTAAATAAATACCCCTAGACCAACGAGCCATTACATTGATGACTATTAATAATTCTATTCTAAACTTGTCATTTCTTTATCATTGAAATTGTAGAAAATATTGAAACTTGATGAAGGAAGAAAGCGCATGACTTCATTTTCATTTAATTTCAATAAATGAAGAAACTTTGAAGGAAAAGTAAATAAATGGGCATTAGATAATTGGGCTCGTCCGGGATTTGAACCCGGGACCCTCACACCCAAAGCGAGCATCATACCCCTAGACCAACGAGCCATTACATTGACTACTATTAATAATTCTATTCTAAACTTGTCATTTCTTTATCATTGAAATTGAAGAAAATATTGAAACTTGATGAAGGAAGAAAGCGCATGACATCATTTTCATTTAATTTCAATAAATGAAGAAACTTTGAAGGAAAAGTAAATAAATGGGCATTAGATAATAGGGCTCGTCCGGGATTTGAACCCGGGACCACTCACACCCAAAGCGAGTATCATACCCCTAGACCAACGAGCCATTACATTGACTACTATTAATAATTCTATTCTAAACTTGTCATTTCTTTATCATTGAAATTGAAGAAAATATTGAAACTTGATGAAGGAAGAAAGCGCATGACTTCATTTTCATTTAATTTCAATAAATGAAGAAACTTTGAAGGAAAAGTAAATAAATGGGCATTCGATAATTGGGCTCGTCCGGGATTTGAACCCGGGACCACTCACACCCAAAGCGAGTATCATCAGACCAACGAGCCATTACATTGACCCTAGACCAACGAGCCTAAATTGTCATTTGATCATTGAAATTAAAAATTTATTCTAAACTTGTCATTTAATTTTATCATTGAAATTGAAGAAAAAAATATTGAAACTTGATGAAGGAAGAACCTAGACCAACGACTTCATTTTCATTTAATTTCAATAAATGAAGAAAATATTGAAACTTGATGAAGGAAGAAAAAAGACTTCATTTTCATTTAATTTCAATAAATAAACTTTGAAGGGGCATTCGATAATAGGGGCTCGTCCGGGATTTGAACCCGGGACCACTCACACCCAAAGCGAGTATCATACCCCTAGACCAACGAGCCATTACATTGACTACTATTAATAATTCTATTCTAAACTTGTCATTTCTTTATCATTGAAATTGAAGAAAATATTGAAACTTGATGAAGGAAGAAAGCGCATGACTTCATTTTCATTTAATTTCAATAAATGAAGAAACTTTGAAGGAAAAGTAAATAAATGGGCATTCGATAATTGGGGCGGGATTCGATACTCACAGGGTATCTCTAGTCAACGAGATTTTGAACCTATTAATAATTCTATTCTAAACTTGTCACTTTATCCCAAAAATTGAAGAAAATATTGAAACTTGATGAAGGAAGAAAGCGCAGACCATTTAATTTCGAAGCTTTGAAGGAAAAGTAAATAAATGGGCATTCGATTGTCCGGGATTTGAAACCGGGACCATCACACCCAAAATATCATACCCCTAGACCAACGAGCCATTACATTTCATTAATAATTCTATTCTAAACTTGTCATTTCTTTATCATTGAAATTGAAGAAAATATTGAAACTTGATGAAGGAAGAAAGCGCATGACTTCATTTTCATTTAATTTCAATAAATGAAGAAACTTTGAAGGAAAAGTAAATAAATGGGCATTAGATAATAGGGCTCGTCCAGTATTTGAACCCGGAACCACTCACACCCAAAGCGAGTATCATACCCCTAGACCAACGAGCCATTACATTGACTACTATTAATAATTCTATTCTAAACTTGTCATTTCTTTATCATTGAAATTGAAGAAAATATTGAAACTTGATGAAGGAAGAAAGCGCATGACTTCATTTTCATTTAATTTCAATAAATGAAGAAACTTTGAAGGAAAAGTAAATAAATGGGCATTAGATAATTGGGCTCGTCCGTGATTTGAACCCGGGACCACTCACACCCAAAGCGAGTATCATAGCCCTAGATCAACGAGCCATTACATTATCTACCATTAATAATTCTATTCTAAACTTGTCATTTCTTTATCATTGAAATTGAAGAAAATATTGAAACTTGATGAAGGAAGAAAGCGCATGACTTCATTTTCATTTAATTTCAATAAATGAAGAAAAACTTTGAAGGAAAAGTAAATAAATGGGCATTAGATAATTGGGCTCGTCCGGGATTTGAACCGGGACGACCACTACACACCCAAAGCGAGTATCATAAATAAATGGGCATTCGATAATTAGGCCCTAGACCAACGAGCCATTACATTGACTACTATTAATAATTCTATTCTAAACTTGTCATTTCTTTATCATTGAAATTGAAGAAAATATTGAAACTTGATGAAGGAAGAAAGCGCATGACTTCATTTTCATTTAATTTCAATAAATGAAGAAACTTTGAAGGAAAAGTAAATAAATGGGCATTAGATAATTGGGCTCGTCCGGGATTTGAACCCGGGACCACTCACACCCAAAGCGAGTATCATACCCCTAGACCAACGAGCCATTACATTGACTACTATTAATAATTCTATTCTAAACTTGTCATTTCTTTATCATTTAAATTGAAGAAAATATTGAAACTTGATGAAGGAAGAAAGCGCATGACTTCATTTTCATTTAATTTCAATAAATGAAGAAACTTTGAAGGAAGAGTAAATAAATGGGAATTAGATAATTGGGCTCGTCCGGGATTTGAACCCGGGACCACTCACATCCAAAGCGAGTATCATACCCCTAGACCAACGAGCCATTACATTGACTACTATTAATAATTCTATTCTAAACTTGTCATTTCTTTATCATTGAACTTGAAGAAAATATTGAAACTTGATGAAGGAAGAAAGCGCATGACTTCATTTTCATTTAATTTCAATAAATGAAGAAACTTTGAAGGAAAAGTAAATAAATGGGCATTCGATAATTGGGCTCGTCAGGGATTTGAACCCGGGACCACTCACACCCAAAGCGAGTATCATACCCCTAGACCAACGAGCCATTACATTGACTACCATTAATAATTCTATTCTAAACTTGTCATTTCTTTATCATTGAAATTGAAGAAAATATTGAAACTTGATGAAGGAAGAAAGCGCATGACTTCATTTTCATTTAATTTCAATAAATGAAGAAACTTTGAAGGAAAAGTAAATAAATGGCATTCGATATTAGGGCTCGTCCGGGATTTGAACCCGGGACCACTCACACCCAAAGCGAGTATCATACCCCTAGACCAACGAGCCATTACATTGACTACTATTAATAATTCTATTCTAAACTTGTCATTTCTTTATCATTGAAATTGAAGAAAATATTGAAACTTGATGAAGGAAGAAAGCGCATGACTTCATTTTCATTTAATTTCAATAAATGAAGAAACTTTGAAGGAAAAGTAAATAAATGGGCATTAGATAATAGGGCTCGTCCGGGATTTGAACTCGGGACGACTCACACCCAAAGCGAGTATCATACCCCTAGACCAACGAGCCATTACATTGACTACTATTAATAATTCTATTCTAAACTTGTCATTTCTTTATCATTGAAATTGAAGAAAATATTGAAACTTGATGAAGGAAGAAAGCGCATGACTTCATTTTCATTTAATTTCAATAAATGAAGAAACTTTGAAGGAAAAGTAAATAAATGGGCATTAGATAATAGGGCTCGTCCGGGATTTGAACCCGGGACCACTCACACCCAAAGCGAGTATCATACCCCTAGACCAACGAGCCATTACATTGACTACCATTAATAATTCTATTCTAAACTTGTCATTTCTTTATCATTGAAATTGAAGAAAATATTGAAACTTGATGAAGGAAGAAAGCGCATGACTTCATTTTCATTTAATTTCAATAAATGAAGAAACTTTGAAGGAAAAGTAAATAAATGGGCATTAGATAATTGGGCTCGTCCGGGATTTGAACCCGGGACCACTCACACCCAAAGCGAGTATCATACCCCTAGACCAACGAGCCATTACATTGACTACTATTAATAATTCTATTCTAAACTTGTCATTTCTTTATCATTGAAATTGAAGAAAATATTGAAACTTGATGAAGGAAGAAAGCGCATGACTTCATTTTCATTTAATTTCAATAAATGAAGAAACTTTGAAGGAAAAGTAAATAAATGGGCATTCGATAATTGGGCTCGTCCGGGATTTGAACCCGGGACCACTCACACCCAAAGCGAGTATCATACCCCTAGACCAACGAGCCATTACATTGACTACTATTAATAATTCTATTCTAAACTTGTCATTTCTTTATCATTGAAATTGAAGAAAATATTGAAACTTGATGAAGGAAGAAAGCGCATGACTTCATTTTCATTTAATTTCAATAAATGAAGAAACTTTGAAGGAAAAGTAAATAAATGGGCATTCGATAATTGGGCTCGTCCGGGATTTGAAACCGGGACCACTCACACCCAAAGCGAGTATCATACCCCTAGACCAACGAGCCATTACATTGACTACCATTAATAATTCTATTCTAAACTTGTTTCTTTTTCTTTATCATTGAAATCGAAGAAAATATTGAAACTTGATGAAGGAAGAAAGCGCATGACTTCATTTTCATTTAATTTCAATAAATGAAGAAACTTTGAAGGAAAAGTAAATAAATGGGCATTAGATAATAGGGCTCGTCCGGGATTTGAACCCGGGACCACTCACACCCAAAGCGAGTATCATACCCCTAGACCAACGAGCCATTACATTGACTACCATTAATAATTCTATTCTAAACTTGTCATTTCTTTATCATTGAAATTGAAGAAAATATTGAAACTTGATGAAGGAAGAAACCGCATGACTTCATTTTCATTTAATTTCAATAAATGAAGAAACTTTGAAGGAAAAGTAAATAAATGGGCATTCGATAATTGGGCTCGTCCGGGATTTGAACCCGGGACCACTCACACCCAAAGCGAGTATCATACCCCTAGACCAACGAGCCATTACATTGACTACTATTAATAATTCTATTCTAAACTTGTCATTTCTTTATCATTGAAATGGAAGAAAATATTGAAACTTGATGAAGGAAGAAAGCGCATGACTTCATTTCACTTTTTCATTTCAATAAATGAAGAAACTTTGAAGGAAGAGAAAATTTATGGGCATTAGATAATTGGCTTCGTCCGGGTTTTGGACCTGGGACCAGTCACACCCAAAGCGATTATCATAACCCTAGACCAAGGAGCCATTACATTCACTACCATTAATTATTCTATTCTAAACTTGTCATTTCTTTATCATTGAAATTGAAGAAAATATTGTAACTTGATGAAGGAAGAAAGCGAATACCTTCATTTTCATTTAATTTCAATAAATGAAGAAACTTTGAAGGAAAAGTAAATAAATGGGCATTCGATAATTGGGCTCGTCCGGGATTTGAACCCGGTCCCAATAACACCCAAAGCGAGTATCATACCCTTAGACCAACGAGCCATTACATTGACTACTATTAATAATTCTATTCAAAACTTGTCATTTCTTTATCATTGAAATTGAAGAAAATATTGAAACTTGATGAAGGAAGAAAGCGCATGACTTCATTTCATTTTTCATTTAATTTCAATAAATGAAGAAACTTTGAAGGAAAAAGTAAATAAATGGGCATTAGATAATTGGGCTCGTCCGGGGATTTGAACCCGGGACCACTCACACCCAAAGCGAGTATCATACCCCTAGACCAACGAGCCATTACATTGACTACCATTAATAATTCTATTCTAAACTTGTCATTTCTTTATCATTGAAATTGAAGAAAATATTGAAACTTGATGAAGGAAGAAAGCGCATGACTTCATTTTCATTTAATTTCAATAAATGAAGAAACTTTGAAGGAAAAGTAAATAAATGGGCATTCGATAATTGGGCTCGTCCGGGATTTGAACCGGGACCACTCACACCCAAAGCGAGTATCATACCCCCAAGACCAACGAGCTATTTACATTGACTTGAAATTAATAATTCTATTCTAAACTTGTCATTTCTTTATCATTGAAATTGAAGAAAATATTGAAACTTGATGAAGGAAGAAAGAGCCATTACATTGCATGATTTCATTTTCATTCATTCAATTTCAATAAATGAAGAAACTTTGAAGGAAAAGTAAATAAATGGGCATTAGATAATTGGGCTCGTCCGGGATTTGAACCGGGACCACTCACACCCAAAGCGAGTATCATACCCCTAGACCAACGAGCCATTACATTGACTACCATTAATAATTCTATTCTAAACTTGTCATTTCTTTATCATTGAAATTGTAGAAAATATTGAAACTTGATGAAGGAAGAAAGCGCATGACTTCATTTTCATTTAATTTCAATAAATGAAGAAACTTTGAAGGAAGAGAAAATAAATGGGCATTAGATAATTCGGCTCGTCCGGGATTTGAAACCGGGACCACTCCCACACAAAGCGAGTATCATACCCCTAGACCAACGAGCCATTACATTGACTACCATTAATAATTCTATTCTAAACTTTTCATTTCTTTATCATTGAAATTGAAGAAAATATTGAAACTTGATGAAGGAAGAAAGCGCATAACTTCATTTTCATTTAATTTCAATAAATGAAGAAACTTTGAAGGAAGAGAAAATAAATGGGCATTAGATAATTGGGCTCGTCCGGGATTTGAACCCGGGACCACTCACACCCAAAGCGATTATCATAACCCTAGACCAACGAGCCATTACATTGACTACCATTAATAATTCTATTCTAAACTTGTCATTTCTTTATCATTGAAATTGTAGAAAATATTGAAACTTGATGAAGGAAGAAAGCGCATGACTTCATTTTCATTTAATTTCAATAAATGAAGAAACTTTGAAGGAAAAGTAAATAAATGGGCATTAGATAATAGGGCTCGTCCGGGATTTGAAACCGGGACCACTCACACCCAAAGCGAGTATCATACCCCTAGACCAACGAGCCATTACATTGACTACCATTAATAATTCTATTCTAAACTTGTCATTTCTTTATCATTGAAATTGAAGAAAATATTGAAACTTGATGAAGGAAGAAAGCGCATGACTTCATTTTCATTTAATTTCAATAAATGAAGAAACTTTGAAGGAAAAGTAAATAAATGGGCATTAGATAATTGGGCTCGTCCGGGATTTGAACCCGGGACCACTCACACCCAAAGCGAGTATCATACCCCTAGACCAACGAGCCATTACATTGACTACCATTAATAATTCTATTCTAAACTTGTCATTTCTTTATCATTGAAATTGAAGAAAATATTGAAACTTGATGAAGGAAGAAAGCGCATGACTTCATTTTCATTTAATTTCAATAAATGAAGAAACTTTGAAGGAAAAGTAAATAAATGGGCATTAGATAATTGGGCTCGTCCGGATTTGAATTCACACCCAAAGCGAGTATCAACCCTAGGGAGCCCATTGACTACTATTAATAATTCTATTCTAAACTTGTCATTTCTTTATCATTGAAATTGAAGAAAATATTGAAACTTGATCATGACTTCATTTTCATTTAATTTCAATAAATGAAGAAACCAACGAGCCATTATCATTAGACCAACGAGCCATTAACTATTAATAATTCTATTCTAAACTTGTCATTTCTTTATCATTGAAATTGAAGAAAATATTGAAACTTGATGAAGGAAGAAAGCGCATGACTTCATTTTCATTTAATTTCAATAAATGAAGAAACTTTGAAGGAAAAGTAAATAAATGGGCATTAGATAATTGGGCTCGTCCGGGATTTGAACCCGGGACCACTCACACCCAAAGCGAGTATCATACCCCTAGACCAACGAGCCATTACATTGACTACCATTAATAATTCTATTCTAAACTTGTCATTTCTTTATCATTGAAATTGAAGAAAATATTGAAACTTGATGAAGGAAGAAAGCGCATGACTTCATTTTCATTTAATTTCAATAAATGAAGAAACTTTGAAGGAAAAGTAAATAAATGGGCATTAGATAATTGGGCTCGTCCGGGATTTGAACCCGGGACCACTCACACCCAAAGCGAGTATCATACCCCTAGACCAACGAGCCATTACATTGACTACCATTAATAATTCTATTCTAAACTTGTCATTTTTCTTTATCATTGAAATTGAAGAAAATATTGAAACTTGATGAAGGAAGAAACCGCATGACTTCATTTTCATTTAATTTCAATGAATGAAGAAACTTTGAAGGAAAAGTAAATAAATGGGTATTAGATAATAGGGCTCGTCCGGGATTTGAACCCGGGACCACTCTCACACCCAAAGCGAGTAACATACCCCTAGACCAACGAGCCATTACATTGACTACCATTAATAATTCTATTCTAAACTTGTCATTTCTTTATCATTGAAATTGAAGAAAATATTGAAACTTGATGAAGGAAGAAAGCGCATGACTTCATTTTTCATTTAATTTCAATAAATGAAGAAACTTTGAAGGAAAAAAATAAATGGGCATTAGATAATTGGGCTCGTCCGGGATTTGAACCCGGGACCACTCACACCCAAAGCGAGTATCATAACCCTAGACCAAAGAGCCATTACATTCACTACCATTAATAATTCTATTCTAAACTTGTCATTTCTTTATCATTGAAATTGTAGAAAATATTGAAACTTGATGAAGGAAGAAAGCGCATAACTTCATTTTCATTTAATTTCAATAAATGAAGAAACTTTGAAGGAAGAGAAAATAAATGGGAATTCGATAATTGGGCTCGTCCGGGATTTGAACCAGGACCCACACCCAAAGCGAGTATCATACCCCTAGACCAACGAGCCATTACATTGACTACCGTTAATAATTCTATTCTAAACTTGTCATTTCTTTATCATTGAAATTGAAGAAAATATTGAAACTTGATGAAGGAAGAAAGCGCATGACTTCATTTTCATTTAATTTCAATAAATGAAGAAACTTTGAAGGAAGAGAAAATAAATGGGCATTAGATAATTGGGCTCGTCCGGGATTTGAACCCGGGACCACTCACACCCAAAGCGAGTATCATACCCCTAGACCAACGAGCCATTACATTGACTACCATTAATAATTCTATTCTAAACTTGTCATTTCTTTATCATTGAAATTGAAGAAAATATTGAAACTTGATGAAGGAAGAAACCGCATGACTTCATTTTCATTTAATTTCAATAAATGAAGAAACTTTGAAGGAAAAGTAAATAAATGGGCATTAGATAATATTTGGGCTCGTCCGGGATTTGAACAACGGACCTACAATTAATAATTCATTCACACCCAAAGAGAAAGTATCATACCCCAATAAATGAAGACCAACGAGCCATTTACATTGACTACCAAATTAATAATTCTATTCTATTCTAAACTTGTCATTTCTTTATCATTGAAATTGAAGAAAATATTGAAACTTGATGAAGGAAGAAAGCGCATGACTTCATTTTCATTTAATTTCAATGAATGAAGAAACTTTGAAGGAAAAGTAAATAAATGGGCATTAGATAATTGGGCTAGTCGGGGATTTGAACACGGGACCACTCACACCCAAAGGGAGTATCATACCCCTAGACCAACGAGCCATTACATGGACTACCATTAATAATTCTATTCTAAACTTGTCATTTCTTTATCATTGAAATTGAAGAAAATATTTAAACTTGATGAAGGAAGAAACCGCATGACTTCATTTTCATTTAATTTCAATAAATGAAGAAACTTTGACGGAAAAGTAAATAAAATGGGCATTAGATAATTGGGCTCGTCCGGGATTTGAACCCGGGATTTGACACCCAAAGCGGACCCCTAGACCAACGAGCCATTACATTGACTACTATTAATAATTCTATTCTAAACTTGTCATTTCTTTATCATTGAAATTGAAGAAAATATTGAAACCAACGAGCTTCATTTTCATTTTAATTTCAATAAATGAAGAAACTTTGAAGGAAAAGTAAATAAATGGGCATTAGATAATAAACTCACACCAAAAGCGAGTATCATACCCCTAGACCAACGAGCCATTACATTTATCATTAATAATTCTAATTCTAAAAATCATTGAAATTGTAGAAAATATTGAAACTTGATGAAGGAAGAAAGCGCATGACATCATTTTCATTTAATTTCAATAAATGAAGAAACTTTGAAGGAAAAGTAATTAAATGGGCGTTAGATAATTGGGCTAGCCCGGGATTTGAACCCGGGACCACTCATACCCAAAGCGAATATCATACCCCTAGACCAACGATCCATTACATTGACTACCAATAATAATTCTATTCTAAACTTGTCATTTCTTTATCATTGAAATTGAAGAAAATATTGAAACTTGATGAAGGAAGAAAGCGCATGACTTCATTTTCATTTAATTTCAATAAATGAAGAAACTTTGAAGGAAAATTAAATAAACCGGCATTAGATAATTGGTCTAGTCCGCGTTTTGAACCCGGGACCACTCACACCCAAAGCGAGTATCATACCCCTAGACCAACGAGCCATTACATTGACTAATATTAATAATTCTATTCTAAACTTGTCATTTCTTTATCATTGAAATTGTAGAAAATATTGAAACTTGATGAAGGAAGAAAGCGCATGACATCATTTTCATTTAATTTCAATAAATGAAGAAACTTTGAAGGAAAAGTAAATAAATGGGTATTAGATAATAGGGCTCGTCCGAGATTTGAACTTGGGACGACTCACACCCAAAGCGAGTATCATACCGCTAGACCAACGAGCCATTACATAGACTACCATTAATAATTCTATTCTAAACTTGTCATTTCTTTATCATTGTAATTGAAGAAAATTTTGAAACTTGATGAAGGATTAAAGCGCAGGACTTCATTTTCATTTAATTTCAATGAATGAAGAAACTTTCAAGGAAAAGTAAATAAATGTGCATTAGAAAATTGGGCCCGTCCGGGATTTGAACCCGGGACCACTCACACCCAAAGCGAGTATCATACCCCTAGACCAACGAGCCATTACATTGACTACCATTAATAATTCTATTCTAAACTTGTCATTTCTTTATCATTGAAATTGAAGAAAATATTGAAACTTGATGAAGGAAGAAAGCGCATGACATCATTTTCATTTAATTTCAATAAATGAAGAAACTTTGAAGGAAAATTAAATAAACGGGCATTAGATAATTGGGCTAGTCCGGGATTTGAACTCAAAAAACGACTCACAACCCAAAGCGAATAATCATAAAGACCAACGAGCCATTACATTGAAACTTTTTTCATTAATAATTCTATTTTTTAAACTTTCATTTCTTTATCACTAAATTGAAGAAAATATTAAAACTTGATAAAGGAATAAATCGCATGATTTCATTTTCATTTAATTTCAAGAAATTAAGAAACTTTGAAGGAAGTAATTAAATGGGTATTGATAATGGGCTCGTCCGGGATTTGAAACCGGGACCACAGACACCCGAAGCGAGTATTATACCCATAGACCAACGAGCCATTCATAGTTCTATTCTACACTTTTCATTTCTTTATCATTGAAATTGTAGTGAATATTAAATCTTGATAAAGGAATAAAGCGCATGACTTCATTTTCATTTAATTTCAAGAAATTAAGTAACTTTGAAGGAAAATTAATTAAATGGGTATTGATAACAGGGCTCGTCCGGGATTTAAACACGGGACCACTAACACCCGAAGCGAGTATTATACCCCTAGACCAACGAGCCATTAATAGTTCTATTCTACACTTTCCATTTCTTTATCATTGAAATTGTAGTGAATATTAAAACTTGATAAAGGAATAAAGCGCATGACTTCATTTTCATTTAATTTCAATAAATTAAGAAACTTTGAAGGAAAATTAAATAAATGGGCATTGATAACTGGCCTCGTCCGGTATTTGAACCCGGGACCACTCACACCCGAAGAGAGTATCATACCCCTAGACCAACGAGCCATTACATCGATCATCGTTAATAATTCTATATTTCACTTTTCATTTCTTTATCATTGAAATTGTAGTGAATATTAAAACTTGATAAAGGAATAAAGCGCATGACTTCATTTTCATTTAATTTCAATAAATTAAGAATCTTTGAAGGAAAAGTAAATAAATGGGCATTGATAACTGGGCTCCTCCGGGATTTAAACGCGGGACCACTCACACCCAAAGCGAGTATCATACCCCTAGACCAAGGAGCCATTTCATTGACACCTATTAATAGTTCTATTCTACACTTTTCTTTTCTTTATCAGTGAAATTGTCGTGAATACAAAAACTTGATAAAGGAATAAAGCGCATGATTTCATTTTCATTTAATTTCAATAAATTAATATCTTTGAAGGAAAAGTTAATAAATGTGCATTAGATAATTGTGTTCGTCCGGGATTTGAAGCCGGGACCACTCACACCCAAACCGAGCATCATACCCCTTGACCAACGAGCCATTACATTGACACCCATCAATAATTCTATTCTACACTTTTCATTTCTTTATCATTGAAATTGAAGTAAATATTAAACCTTGATAAAGGAAGAAAGCGCATCATTTCATTTTCATTTAATTTCAATAAATTAAGAAACTTTGAAAGAAAAGTAAATAAATGGGCATTAGATAAATGGGATTGTCCGGTATTTGAACGCGGGCCCACTCGCACCCAATGCGTGTATCATACTCCTGGACCAACGAGCCATTATATTTGCGCTCATTACTAATTCTGTTGTAAACTTGTCATTACTTTATCATTGAAATTGTAGTAAATTTTAAACCTTGATAAAGGAATAAAGCGCATGATTTCATTTTCATTTAATTTCAATAAATTAAGAAACTTTGAAGGAAAAGTTAATAAATGAGCATTAGATAAATGGGAATTCAAACTTTGGGCCCCAATTGATTTCCATAGCGTGTATCATACCGCTCCACCAACGAGCCATTACATTGACTACTATTAATAATTCTGTTCTAAACTTGTCATTTCTTTATCATTGAAATTATAATGAATATTAAAACTTGATAAACGAATAAAGCGCATGACTTCATTTTCATTTAATTTCAATAAATTAAGAATCTTTTAAGGAAAACTAATTAAATGGGAATGAGATAATTGGACTCGCCCGGGATTTGAATTCTGGACCACTCACAGCCAAAGCGAGTCTCATGCCCCTAGCTCAACGGGCCATTACACTGACTCTCATTAATAATTCTATTCTAAACTTGTCATTTATTTATCATATAATTTAATGTGAATATTAAAACTTGATAAACGAATAAAGCGCATGACTTCATTTACATTTAATTTCAATAAATTAAGAAACTTTTAAGGAAAAGTAAGTAAATGCCGTTTAGAAAAATGGGCTCGTCTGGGATTTGAACCCGGGACAACTCACACCCAAAGCGATAATCATACCCCTAGACCAACGAGCCATTACATTGCTTCCCGTTAATAATTCTATCCTAAACTTGTCATTTCTTTATCATTGAAATTAAAGTGAATCTTAAATCTTGATAAAGGAATAAAGTGCATGACTTCATTTGCATTTAATTGCAATAAATTAAGAAACTTTGAAGGAAAAGTAAATAAAATTGTTAAGAAAAATGGGTCGTCCGGGATTTGAACTCGGGACCACTCACACCCAACGCGAGTATCATACCCATAGACCAACGAGACATTACGTTGGCTCCGATTAATAGTTCTATTCTAAACTTGTCATTTCTTTATCATTAAAATTGAAGTGAATATTGAAACTTTATAAAGGAATAAAGCGCATGTTTTCATTTGCATTTAATTTCAATAAATTAAGAAACTTTTAAGGAAAATTAAATAAATGGTCTTGAGTTAATTGGTATTGTCCGGGATTTGATCTCGGGACCACTCACATCCAAAACGAGTATCATACCCCTGAGACTATCGATCCATTACATTAACTCCTATTAATAATTCTATTCTACACTTTTCATTTCTTTATCATTGAAATTAATGTGTGTATTAAAACTTTATAAAGGAATAAAGCGCATGTTTTCATTTTCATTTAATTTTCAATAAATTAAGAAACTTTAATGGAAAATTAAATAAATGGTATTAGTTAAATGGTATTGTCCGGGATTTGATCCCAGGACCACTTAACACCCAAAACGAGTATCATACCCCCCTGAGACTATCGATCCATTACATTAACTCCAATTAATAATTCTATTCTACACTTTTCATTTCTTTATCATTGAAATTAAAGTGTGTATTAAAACTTGATAAACGAATAAAGCGCATGACTTCATTTTCATTTATTTTCAATAAATTAAGAAACTTTAAAGGAAAAGTAAATAAACGGTTATTAGAGAATTGGGCTCGTCCGGGATTCGAACCCGTGACCATTCACACCAAAATCGATTACCATACCCCTAGACCAACGTGCTTTTACATAGTTCATCAGAAATAATTCTTTTCTCAACTTGTCATTTCTTTTTCTTTGAAATTAATGTGAATATTAAAACTTGATAAAGGAATAAAGCGCATGACTTCATTTTCATTTAATTTCTGTAAATTTTAAGGAAAAGTAAAAAAAATTGCTATTATATAATTGGGCTCGTCCGGGATTTGAACCCTGGATCACTCACACCCAACGCGATTATCATACCCCTAGTCCAATGAGCCATTACATTGTCCTATTAACATAATTCTATTCTAAACTCCTCTTTCCTTTATCATTGAAATTAAAGCGAATATTAAATTATGAAGAATGAATTTTACACACATCTTCAATTTCATTTAATTTGAATATATTAAGAAAAGTTTAAAGAAAAGTTATTAAATGATCCTGAGATAATTCGTCTTGTCCGGTATTTGAACCCTGATCCTCTCATACCCCAAACGATTCTCATACCCCTAGACCAATGAGCCAATACTGCTCGCCATTTTCATAAATTTGGTCATTCCTTTATCATTCAAAGGAATGTAAATATTGAAACATTAAGAATGAATTAAACCCTGAACCCCAATTTCATTTAATTTGAATAAATTAATTAAATGTTAATAAATGTTCCTCAATCGGCATTATGTAATTTTGTTCGATCTGTGCTTGCACCTAATACCACTCACCCCAAATGCGATTTTAATACCCCTAGTCTAACGAATCGTTATATTCTTCCCCTCTAATCAATATATTGTAAACTGTCATTCCTTCATCATTCAAATGAAATAAATATTAAAACATGAAGAATAAATTAAACGCTGTCAGTCAATTTTATTTAATTCAATTAAACTCATAAACTTGTTACTAAATGTTTCTATATATGCATTCTATACTTGAGATTCTTTTAATTTTGTCAAGTCATAGCACGTGCCTCTCCCGGTGTTTAGCATCTGTCATAATTATTGCAGGTAGATATGTTTCTCTATAGTGATTAAATGGAAGCAGATTTGTTTAAATTTAATTTTTTTTTCTTTCCCTTCACCTTAGAATATTTACAAAAATGGCGAATATATTATTTTCGTTTTGTGAAGTTATAGGGCGTGACTCTCTTGAAGTTTTGTCTGAGCCATAATTATGGCACGTAGAAAAGCTTCTATGTGATGATTAAATGAAAAAAGTTTTGTTAAAAATTTAATTTTTTATTGTTTCCTTTCACCTTTGAAGAATTACGAAGATGTCGATTGTATTCTTTAGATTTTGTCAGGTCATAGAGCATGATTCTCCTGGAAGTTTGCATCAGCTATCTTAATGGCAGGTAGAAAAGTGTCTCTACGTTGATTAAATGAAAGCAGTTTTCTTTAAATTTAAATTTTTTATTGTTGTGTCGGAAACCTACCACCCCTCTTGAAGATGAACTTGTCTGCGTCTGTGAACAAAGACTTTAAATAGTGGCATGTCAGTTGACATGGGGAAGACAGATAGATAGAGAGGGTAAGACCTCCGAGTCTAGCTGAGTCGTGATACAGTCTTTGACTGTAAGCGACGTCTGTCGAACTCTCTGCGTTAGAAGAGATGAACCCGGACGAAGCTTTGCCGAAGGGCAAGGTTTCGTCCGGGGAGGTAGACAGGGCCTGAACCCATCTAGGCGGGTTCAAAGGCTATATTTTTGGCCGAGACTACGGGCTCGGAGATACCCACATTAAACCGGCCTTGTGCCATATTCAATCCTCGTGGGTGGATCGATAAATACTAAGACAGATAGACCGAGAAGTTCTTAGCTGGGCTAGTTATTGACTACTCAGGTGATTTCTGTACCTTTTTACCAACCTATTAAAACAGTTTTTATTGTTACATGTTATTTGGCGTTTGTCTTCATTAACCCCAAATCAACATCATAACAGTGGCGACGAGAGATTCGTTCATCACGCTGAGTGGAGAATTTTTCAACTCTAGGTGGACTATATAATTTTTTTTTTCTCGCTCTGAAAAAAAAAAAACAAAATACGTTGAACTTTGTTCTTCACGAAGAAATGGGATTTCAACGTGCTAAAAAGAAGTAAGACTTGTGCTTATTGTGGATATATACGTGTTTTTCCCTTTTTGTCTGTTTTCGAAAAGTGTTTTGTGTAATCTATTAGGCATAATGGAAGATTTGATTGCATTAACGAAAACTCTAGTGCAAAGTCAAATTCAGCAACAAGAGCAACAAAAATTGTTTCGGGAACAACTATTTGATTTACAAGTTCAGCAGCGAAATGACACAAAGGCTTTATATGAAGCGATTTTACTTAAGAATCCAGTAAATTCGTCATTCACGGCCGAAGATATTGCTAATTCTATTACTGAGTTCAAATTTAACCCAGAGGGGGACATAATATTTCCTGCGTATTTCAGAAGATTTGAAACAATATTTAAAAAAAAATGTGAAGGTTGGACTGATGAACCAAAAGTGATTTTACTTTTACAAAAGTTGGGTACAGATGAAAATAATAAGTATACGAATTTTGTCCTTCCAAGAAAAACTGGTGACATTTCTTTCGAAGAAAGTGTTAATACTTTATCTAGTATTTTTGGCGAGCGAGTTAGTTTGTTTCATACTCGTTTCTCGTGTTTGAATATGGTAAAGCGTGACGATGAGGATGTTGTTACGTATGCTGGAAATGTTAACAGAATGTGTGAACGTTTCATGTTACATGATCTTTCAATTGATCGATTTAAATGTTTGATATTCGTTCAAGGCTAGACTTATAGCAAAGATAAGGACATAAGGTCCCGAATATTGGCAAAACCCGAACAAAATTCCGAGATCACTTTGCAGAAGGTTACGGAAGAATGTCAAAGAATTGAAAACTTAAAACATGACAATACACAAATTGAAGAAAAAGACATATCCCGTGTCCATGCTATTCGGGAATAGTTAATAAAAACGTTAAAAAACCAACATGCTTTGGATGCGGTGGTGGTCATTTTAAAAGTGAATGTTTTTTTCGCGACAAAAATTGCTATACGTGTGGCAATAAAGGCCATATAAGTACTCATTGTAAAATAAAAAAAAAAAATTTAAATTGAAAAAGATAATGTGAATATTGTGTTGTCACGTCAGGAGATTGAGGAGGGCAGAAAAGAAAATTCGTACAGGTAAAAATTAATGGAAAAAATGTTAAACTACAGCTAGATACTGGAAGTGATATTTCCATTATTAATACAGCAACATGGATTAAAAAATAGGCAGACAAAAATTTTAATTTAAAAAAGACTGAAAAAATGGCTAACGAAAATGGGATTTCTGGAAGAAAACTGCATTTTCAAGGTGAATTTTCTTGTAATATTTCATTTGTTGGTAAGACACTAAAGTCTAAAGTGTATATGCTACAAAATACTTCAAATTTGTTTGGAACAGATTGGATTATACTTTTTAATTTATGGAACTCCCTATAAATTCTTTTTGCAATAGAATTAATGTTTCTTCTCCATGTAAAAATCGGGTTACAGAAAATTTGGTGAAAGATCTGAAAATAAAATTACCACAAGTATTTTCAGAAGGTCTTGGATGTTGCAAAAAAGGCGAAGGCAAAATTTGAAGTGAAGGAAAATGTAAAACCTATTTTCAAGCGAAAAGAAATGTGCCATTTGGTGTTTTGGAACAGATTAACAAAGAATTGGAACGGCTTGAAAATTTAGGAGTTATTTCACGCACTGAATGTTCAGAGTGGGCCTGCTCTGTTGTATATGTGTGGCACCATTTAACGAGGCAGAAAAAGAAAAGAAAGAAAAGAAGAAAAGGAGAGGCTAAGGACCGAATCGTAGATGATAAGCAGAACACACACACGGCTAAGAGACAATGGATAAGGGATATTTTGATAAGTAACAAATGGCGAAAGGGTGTCATTACAATGACAGGGAAATTCTGAGTAAAAAGAAAGGGAAAGAAAGAAAGAATCAGATATGTTTTGGCGACGGCTGTGTCATCTAAGGATATGAAAACAAACTATTGGTACGGGAAGGCATCTTATTATCAACTACAGACCGACTGGCATAAAAAGAAAATTCAAATGAAAATGTTATTTCGATAAGTGACGAAAACAGAAAAGGACTTTGGACAGATATGAAAAAAATTAAAAGCCACCCACGAGTGTCCGCTGACCGATTTCCTTCGACGGAACATCCTTGGCCTGCGATAATAAAATTATGTTATCAGAAATATGTACCGGAGGGAAATGAATGGGAATTTAGAAATGTCTTTTCGGGGCGACGTTGGCCGTGTTAAGAAGACCACCCATTCTGATAATTGGATTAAGCCGATAAAATAATTGACGAAGACCAGGTGTAGAACAAGAGTTATGACCACCGCCGTTGCGGCTAGAGAAAATGATAACTCTGATTAGGAGGAAGTAAAAGGAAGAAAAAAAAGAAAGATAATTTTTTTTAGTTAAGCAAGATATTTTTTTTTCCGAAACAAAGCCGCGGATTCGTCCACGCCCGACTAAGACATAATTGGTCAAGTGGTGATCACGTGTCGCACGAAGGTTAATTAAATGTCCTTTTTTGTGTCCATTTTCTATAAATAATAGACAAAAGGAAAATTTATCTGAGGCAAAAGATAACTCTTTCTTTTGTTTTATATATATTATATATTGTGTGTGTGTGTTTGTGATCGTGGTGCAGTTCAATTTATCCAGCAATGAACCATTCATACAAAAATGTAAATTATTCTTTTTTAATGATATAAAATGGCGAAATCCCTTCACTAATAAAATTTTAAAAGTGCATTAACCTACAAATCACTCGATGAATGTTAGGATCCTTGTTTTTTTTTTTTTAAATTTTGAGTTGTATATTACACAACCGAGAAATCCAAAATTACCTCATGGGTATAGTCCATTTTAACTAACGCCGAGTACGTTAGTCTTATTCAACCCAGACGGATGGACTGTATTCAGTGTCCGAACTATATATATATATATATATATATATATATATATATCGGTAATATAATGAATTCTCCTTAGTGGGTCATTTATTGATCCAAGATATTGTGTATCATTTCATTAAATTAAAAGAAAACAATGAAGATGAATTTGTATAATTGTCGAAGCGTTAAATCTTTTTTTTATTTTTACAGATTGACATCGCCATATTCGAAAAATGAAAAAAAGCTTAAAACGATTTTTTTGTTTTTTGTCTGTTTTATTTATTTATTTTTTAATTTTTTACCCCCGTTGGCCGACTTGACGCAAGGGTCCCAAATTACGCCGCGTCCTGCAATCATAGATATGGACTGTATCAGGAATTGTCCAGTTCACTTTGCCATTTATCATTGTAGGATACTTCAAGGTCATCAAAGTGACTAAGATACAAGTGGTGCAGCTCTGGAAAACAATTCTTACAACGTGATTCTTATTAACTGAACTTTTGTGGGGTAAACACAAGGCCATGAATATGGAGCATTGACTGATGACCCAACTCTCTACTTAATAGTAATGATCAGCCAGACTAACTCGTTAACAATTTTGCCCGGGCAGAGAAATTCAAGAGATGAAACTTTTGGTAGAATTCATTAATATCAATCCTTCTCTATGTCAGTGAATAAGGGATAATTTCCAGACATGTGAAGAGCGCAATTGAGCGTCCTGGGTAAGACGATAAATTACATCTGCATTCTGGGTAAGACGATAGACTACATCCGACAGCAAGGTCTCTGTTCAGGAGGTTCTGAGGAACATGGAACCACCTCTTAATTGCTGGTGTTCTCAGGTCCACCCTTACCCAGAGTGGTAGCACCTGTTAGGGACCCAGCCATGGGCAAATAGTTAACACCTAAATTGGGGTCAAAACCAGCAATAAATTATTACCAGCAATACCTTTTTACCAGCAATACATTTTTGAAGGAACAAATATTACCATCAATACATATTTGTAAATAATTATTACCAGTAATACATTTTTGGAAAAAAATATTACCAGCAATAAAATTCTTGTCGGCATTAAATAATCCATTGAGATTGATATGCCGTAAACCAAACCAAACCAAAACGAAGACTTGAGGTGCTTCTACAGAAGGGATCGGTCGTATTTGCTGCAATAAAGTTTCAAGGAAAATGGAATCAAAAAGGATACATAATTAAAATCAGAAAAACAGTTGAAATTTCTTGGAAACATAATAAGCAAAGGAGACTTGGAGAATTTGACACTCACAGGATATATTGGAAGCAAGCGAGGAAAACAGGTTGCAGAGCATTGAATGGGAAGCATAGTAAACAGGCAAAGATTGCTCAGATCTATAAAGGACATGAAGTTGTGGGAAACCATAATTGCCAACGTCCTGAAGGGACACGGCACAGAAAAGAAGTCGGGTGGTAAAAATAATTTCCATGAATGACATCATCAGTGTCAGAATGATGAAAACGAGACAAACCTGAAAAAGGAAATAAATATTTTAAGACAATGAAATAGAAACTGAAAACTGTTCCTCGTGTCAGGAATCAGTAACGCAATTCATTTTGAATTTTTTTTCCCCATTACACTAAAATTCCATATGGCTAACCCAAGTTTAATTTATTGTAGGATCCAATTTCATCTCGAATCTAGAAATAATGAAGTTCACGTTATCGATAGCCACCAAGCAAGATACGTTATTTTGATATCTATGCAGTTTATATTTTACAAAATGTTTAATTGTCCCTCATTGGACGGCTCACCATGTTGCTCTTTGTAAAACTTTAAAAAGCGAAATTGACACCGTAAGTACGTTTCACTGGCAGTCCGTAGAATAAAAGTCGATCATCGTTGAATATCGGTCAAACTAGTTCCCTTAGCGTTGGATGGCAATCAGTTTATTAGACAAACAATTCTGATTTCAACCTAATGCTGAACTCATCTATAGAATCCATTAGCAAAGAGGCGGGGAAAATGTTCGGTGCCTGGAACCCGCTGCAGAAAATACCGGACTCCTCCTGCCATGCTCTCCCTTTACAATAACCAGATCAAACCACATAAAGGAATATTGCTGCCTTATCTGGGTTGGAGCTGCCAAATACTAACTCGCCAAACTTGAGTTCAAAAGCGTTTACACGGCCTTTAGAATGATGAATTATTTTTAATCATAGAGCTTCTTTCCCACAGATGCGATATCATATGCCTGTTGTCATTCTATTGTTATTTCCATGACAAATAATCAGACGAGTTATATTTCTTATTTCCACCAGTTCAGACCTGGAAATAATTTAGGGTGTTTGTCAAAAGCATGATTTACACAGGAGTTTGAGTCAGATTTCATTCATTCAAAGCAAGGGCATTTTTCAAGAAGCGCTCGACTCTCGTATGAATGCTTCCTCGAACTCTACAATCTTAACCTCTTGAATCTAAGGTCAGTTGCTATCTATCCACTGTTGCGGTTTTTTGTGTATATATATTTATTTTAGTGAGCTAAAAAATGACTTGACTCACTTTATAGTCCACTAATAGAAGGTTAACCAATCAGAAGACGTAAGAACATTCAATCCGTCGTGTATAAAGGCGGTCATTTTGTCTACTTTACCCGAATGTCCAGTCCAGCTTGTCAGGTGAAGAAAGAAAACAGAAGGACGAACTACGCTCTGCTACTACTTTTTACCAAAATATCCATATAACCTGAACAACGCTTAAAAACTGTTTTTGAAATATTCACTGCTAACCTCTGGATTCTATACTCGAAGATGACCGTCATCATGAACAACATCCACCTCCACCCATCCTAATCTTCACTTCCTATCTCCTCTTCTTACGTTTTATATCACATTTATATCATTTATATTCTGATATACCAAGCATCTAATTTTTTGATGGCTCTCCTGGAAATCATCTCATACTTACTCTTATGGCAACCTTCTGGGAGTGTCTTCTCACTAAAATTGACCTTCCCAGACACCATAGCCCGGAACTCAGGGTTGGACATTGGAGGATCTGGGTTAAGCAATAGAGGACCGAACATTGTGGAAAGGAATTGTCGATAGATTTCTGACCAACAATAAGAAGGTTGAAGGATGATGATCATTATGGAGTCTTAGTATCCCATATGACCTGACTTTATCTGAAGAAAGACTTATGAAAGTGTTTTTTTTTTTTAAGTTTGAGCCAATACGTAAACAAACCATGGAGATCGTATACAAGATTGTAAGCCGTAAAAAGACTTTTTCTAATAATGCTGTGGTCATTATCTGCTTATCTTGGAAGATGACTGGATGGAACATTTATAAATCTATTTAGAAAAATCGAGAACTTCAGTTGGAGATCCCATGCAATACTTAATACAATCTACGGAGAAGTAAGACCAATCTCTCTTATAATCAAACAAAATGACTACGGTTTGCCGGCCATTGACATCAAACGGACAGGGAAATCGTCTCCTCCTTATTCCTATGACATCCTTCTGGAAGTGTCTTCTCACGAAAATTGACTTTCCCAGACACCATAGCTCGGAACTCAGGGTTGGACATTGGGGACCTGGGTAAAGCAATAGAGGACCGAACATTGTGGAAAGGGATTGTCGATAGAGTACCGACCAACTAATGGTGGGGTGGAGGTTGAACGATGATGAGGAGGATGAATAAAATCCAAATGGTTCATCTTTGGAAAATTGATCCCAAATTGTTCTGCAAAAAATAGAAATCATATTTTGTACGATATAAATCTGTATATTCATTCAATACTAACCAAATACTGATTTTGAAAAGTGAAGTCAAGTTTAATTTAATAGCGCCCCCTCTTAAATACTAACAGATTAGTTATTTTTTGAAAATATAGCATTTAAAATGGTAATTAATATTTATAAATCTACGGATACAAAGTAAGATATCAATTTAAATTTAAAATAAAACAAAATCGATTACAGTTAAAAAAAATCATGCCACCGTACGGATAGAAATCGTCTCATCCTTATTCTATGGCATTTAAATGGAAATAAGAGAATGAATAAACTGGACTTTCCCAGACACCATCGAAAGGGTAAAAATTTTTGGGGATCTGGGAGACATTGCCAAGGAGCGAACAGTGTGAAAATGGATTTTCAATTGAGTTTCCAACCATATATAATAAAGTCGAAGGATGATGATGATGATGATGAATGATATATGATATGATGATGATATGATGATTATAATTTTAAAATAAAAAAAATATTTGCAGATAATGGAAAAAATCTTTAAAAAAAAAAAATTTTTTTTTAAAAATTGCCTGAATGATTTGTGTTTTAGTATTTAAAAAGTTCGTGTCGCGCGTTATAGATTTATTTATCTAGCCTCTTTTACACGAAGTTTTCGAAAATATCTGGTTGGAACTCATGAAAATTAGTCTAAATTAACGAAAGAACTTTAAAAAAAATGCGCTCAAAAAACATTGAAACATGATTCCTGAAAATTTATTTTGCTTCTGTCTGTTAAAATTTTGTTGCGTTTTACTAATGTTTTTTTTTCCTTCTTGTAAATAGAAAGTCTAAGAAGACAGATGACTATGTAAAGGAACCAGACGACTATCAAGATGAAACGGAAAAATATACATATTTTAAATGGATTAAACACACAGAAAAAATTTAAATTATGAAATTAAAAATTGTAAATCCTTTGGTAAAATTATTAAAGTTCAAAATGGCGTAATTTTTTAAAACAAATAAAAATTTTGAAAATGGAAACGGAAAACATTGAGAAACAATTACAGACACACACAGAATCTAAACAAATTTTATTAAATTCAACCGACAATATCTGATTTTAATTATTTTCTTTTTTTTTTTTTTTGTATTTCCCAATTTTCAAATATGTTACCCATTTTTATCTATAACTGTGGATAAATTGTTTAATGCTTTGTTTCGATTTTGTTCAAATATTTTTCCATTTTTGATTTCAAGAACATGCGTTAAGAAAAAATAAAGTCTTCTCTCGTCTGAGAAATTAAATTATAATGAAAAAGGTTGCATAAAATATTTAATATTCAAAAATGCAATTAAATAAAAAAAATGTAATTGTATTATATATAAACAGTAAAAAAAAAAAATTTTATATAAACTGATGATTGCGTTTAACATGAAACAGTCTGTCGCCTCGCATTATTGACTTCAATGTTCATATATATATATATATATATATATATATATATATTAAGAAATGGACAAAGTCCGACAATTTATTTTATTAAAGACATTTTTATGTTTAACGTTCTTTTTTTATAGATACAAGTATTTAAGTAAATGCTCTGTTTATAATAAACAGTATTAAATAACATTTACCGGCCTGAATGTCCGAGAAATTTTCATAGAAAATTTTCGTCCTTTGACAGGATTCGAACCTGCATCCTATACGGAACCGTAATTTACGCTGACGTGCCTTACCGATCTGCCACAAAGGAGCGTTCGGGAGACAAGGTTGAATTTACTGCTTATAAACTTCAATCTTCCATGAATCTCGTACATTCATAACTGCTCTGGCGTATCAAATGTAAACAAATGACGTCATATATTAAGAAATGGACAAAGTCCGACAATTTATTTTATTAAAATACATTTTATGTTTAACGTTTTTTTTTTTTATTTTTTTGAAACGAATATTTTTATGAGATATGAAAATTTCTTATGAATTCAATAAAAAAATGTTAATTTTACTATTTAAATAAACAGACATTTACATAAATACTTTGTATTTATAAAAAGAACGTTAAACAAAAAAATGTCTTTAAAAAATATATATATATATATATATATATATATATATATATATATATATTAATGCATGTTTCATTAAATAATATAGATAGTTTTGTCTATTTATTTTATATAAATCCTTTCATATAACATCTGAAAATATTAATACATTATCATTGAAAGATAAAAAAACACCATATTGATACATGTTTAAATCCAATCTAAGCTTTTTTATGCTTATATAAGCCATTATCAAAGATGACAATTTCAATACAATATCAAATTAAATAACAGATTTTTAACAATGATAGTCTGTTTTTTTTTTATGAAAATTTCAAATAATAAACTCGTATATACGAGACGCGGAAGCGAAAATTGCGTCGCAGCTCGTGACATTTAAACATACATGACCACGCGAGAGTGAAATTCGAGAAGTATTACATATATTTCATTTTTGGTTTCAAAACCATAAACTTATTAAGCTTATCAGACAATATGAAAGGAATTTTAAAATAAATAAAAAAATTTAATTATATTATTTATTTGAATACAAATGCATTAATAAAAATGTTTTGCTTAAAATATACATAATATATATTTTGATAATATAATAAAAAATAAAAAAAATTAAAATCTTCAGACACACAAAAATAAATTAATATTATTTTTTTTTTTTATTATTATTTCATTTAGATTTCCTATACTAATTATATGAAAAGAAAAATGGCCATCATAAGGAAATAACACTTCTGCTTATATATATATATATAAACAAATAAATAAATATAATTTGACCTATTTTATAAAGACTCTTATGTTACAATTTTCAAACCTTTTTTATTTAATATAACCTTTTTTCTTTCAATGAAAAAAAATTTGCCTAAATATCCCAAATAATCAAACGTATCTTTGTTTATATATATATCTCATATATATAAATATATATTTTAAGGAAATTTTTTTTCAATATTTATATATTTTAAGAACCTAAAAGAAATATATATATATGATTTCATTTTTTAAATTAATAATAATATGATTTAACATAAACAACATAATTTTTTTAACCATATAACAACAAATTCTTTAAAGTTTATGTCAAAAGAATAAAAAACCACGAATTTTTTTTCATCTTTTTCAATCAATAAATCTACTTTCAAAAAATTTTATACATAAACATCAACTTGAAATTAATTTTTAGATAAAAAAAAACACAATGTCAAACACTAAATAATAAATAACAATATTCTCTAGGACCAATAAAAAATTTCTCATTTTTAAAAACCATAAAATTCCAATATATATATATATATATATATATATATATTAAATAAATTAAACAAATTTGAAAATAGTTTTAAAATTTTTGGATAAAAAATTAAAATTTAAATTTTATTATTTGATATATTAAATGCATTTTATTGAAATGGGGAAACAAAAAATCTCTATTTTTTTTAATTTCATAGCATTGAAAATTTAAAATATAACATATATATATTATCACACACATTCAGACATACACACACAACACATTTTATTAACAAATTTTTAATATATAAATATATTTAATAAATATTATATGAAAATAAGTCAATTATCAAATAAAAACAAATGATTGAAAATAAAAATAAAAAAATAAATTTAATCAAAAAAATATTGTAATTTATTAAAAAATTTTCAAAATTTAAAGATATAAATATAATGAAAATAGAATTTATTTTATATGAAAATAATAAATAAATAAAATAAAATAAAAAATTTTGAGTCTAAAAAAATTTATATAAAGAATAATAAATATGAAAATATCAGAAATATATATTAAAATATATAGGCCCATAAAGAAATAGGCCAACAAACAAAATGACTATTCACATAAATGAAAATGAACATTTTCAATGTTTTTGAGGATAACAGTCCGAATAATGTAAATTTTTAAAATAACCATAATACCTCATTTCAAAATAATATAGACAAATATAAAAAAATTTTATGTTTGATGATTTGTTTTTTTTTTTTTAATTTATGAAAATTTAAAAATAGTTTTCACTTTTTAAAATATCATATAAAAGGCTGAAATTAATATCTTTTGAATTTTTCAAATAATTTAAAACTAGATAAATTATTATAATTAAAATTTTAAAATGATGAAAACAATTATTGTAATTTTTAATCGAAAAAAATTATTTTTAAATAAGATATATAATTAATATATTTATTATTGGTGTAAAGCAATTAAAATTTTTGAAATAAAATAATGTCATTTTTTTTTGAATTAAACGATTCAGAGCAAAATTTCGGTAAATAAAATTTCTGTTTGACAAAAACAAGTTGAAGCAATTTTAAATTATTCCAAGGACTTTTGCTTTCAATTGATATAAATATGATTTTTTTTGGAATTTTAATGTTGATCGTCCTGGTTATGACGATAAACTTATAGAAAAGGTCAAAGATAAGACGATAAAAACGTACTTTTCTTATAACCTTTGATCAGGAGGTTTTGAAGCATTTAACCACCTCTTTATTTTTATCTTTTCCAACAGAACTTCCATTAGGGTGGTAGCACCTGTTATTGATAGACATAAGAAATAGTTAACACCCAAATTTGGTTAAAAAAAATAATAAAATAATCAGAAATATTTTGAACTAATAAAAAAAATTATTATGAAGCAATGTAATTATTTTTGAATAAAAAATTTATTAAAGCAAACTTTAAAAATGATTTTAAAGCAATAAAACACATATTTAACAAATGACAAAAAATAAAATGATCAAGCTATATGGATTTCTTATAGGAAAAATATATAGAAATATATTTTTAAAAAAAAAATATTACTGGCAATTTTTTTTTATCGGCATTACATAATCCATTGAGATTGATATGCCTGTAAAAAAAAAAAAATAAAAACAAACAAAATGTCGAAAGTGTGGAAAAAAGGAAAAAAAATAAATAAAAGAAAATACTTCGATCAAAAAATCTATAATAATATAAACATTTTGTTTTTTATCAAGTTTTTATCCTTTTTTATCATGGTAAATTTTTTTTAAAAAAAATTTAAAAAAATCATTATATATATATATATATATATATATATATATATATATATATATATATATATATATATAATTATGTGTGTAAATGTGTGTGTGCAAAAATTTTTTATTTTTTTGTTTTTTGTGTTGTAAATATATTCAAAAAAATGTTTGTTTCTTTTTAAGGGATTATGAAAAATGTGTGTAAAAAATCAATTCGTAAAATTTTGACGATTTTATACAAATTATTTGCAACAAATGAAAATATATATATATCAAAAAAAAAATAAATATAAATTCTTTATTTTGTGAAGAAAAATAAAAATAGTTTATTAAAAAAGAAAAAAAAAGAAATAATAAAATAAATAAAAAAACACCAACAAAATCCTTTGATATATTTTTGGACAACCATTTTTTTATTGACGTTTGCCTTTTTTCAATTGAAAATAAATGAAATACGTAAAATAAAATCCAAAAACAACCCTTCGAGAATGATTGTTATTTTAATCAGAATTTTATTACCGCTTTTCTCATTAAATAAATTCTTTTTTAATATTGAAATTTATGGAGGTTAAATATTTAATAAAGATAAAATGGGAAATAACAACAAAATTTAAGTTTTTTAAACTAAAAGAATCTGATATTTTTTAAAATCTTTTTTAAAATTTTTTAAAAAAAAGGACAAATAAAAATATCGGCTGTAAAATATATAAAGCAATGAATTTAGAATTTTCATGTGTACAGGACCGGAAAGCAAACTCAAATCCTCACCCCGGATGAATTTACGCCACAATCTTTAAAAACCTGATTCTTACATACTACATCTTAATCCTTCAAAAATTGTATTCAAATAAAATACAAATTCAAGAATTTTACAATTTTATGTACAATAATGGATCATATGCAATATAGGTGAATAATTCAATTTGAAAAATTAACAAAAAAAATAAATACAATGTATTTAAATACTAAAAAGAGAAAATTTATAATAAATCATTTCATCCTAAATAAATCAAAAATGTTTTTAACTTAAAAATTTTTTAAAATCAACTTGAGATTTTAAACATTCAACATTATAGAAAAAAAATAATGAATTTTATATAATGTTTTTTTTGATATTTTTAGCATTATAAAAACAAATATTATCATGGATATGATAAAAAAACAAAAACAGAATGACATTAGAATCTGGGAATATTTTTTTCATCCATTTTAATCTTTATATATATTATATTTTATATTTTGCATTTTAAATGAGATAAAAAAAAAAAACGAATAAAATTTATATATGTCAATTCCTAAAAAAATAAAAAATTAATGAAGCATTGTTTCATAATATCAGGGCCGAATAAAATTATTTAATTGTGATTGAACATATGATAATGGATCATGAGATACACTATTTAAATGTTCCAAATTTCTTCAAGTGTCTCTTGTCATTTGCCCCCCTAAATCTATGATATGGGACCCCACTCTACTACATCTCAATTTTTTCATAAGGTAGTATTCATATAAAATACAAATTTTATTTTAAAATTATGTACAATAATGGATTATATGCAATATAGATGAACAATTCAACTAGAAATATTGAAAATAAACACAGTGTATTTAAATATAAAATTAGAGACATATCATAATAGATCATTCCATCTTAAATAAATCAATAATGTTTTGTGGCAATTTTTAACATAAACTTGAGATTTTTCTTGTTAAAAAGTTGAATAATTTTAACACATCCAACATTATGGATAAAAAATAGTGAATTTTATATAATGTTTTTCTTCTAAACTTAGCATGGGCAAAACAAATTCATGAATTTCACCAAAAAGAAAAAGACTTCAATATGATTGTTATTATTGTTTTTTAAGCCATGACTTAAGCATTTCTTTTATTTATTTTTTAAATTTTTTATGGTTTTACATAAATATGTTGTCTTGAGGAAGATTAATTTATGGTTAGCTCAGGCCTTTTATAAAAATGAATATGTTCTAATACCCACCCCGACACCCGATTTATTGTATGTCCCTTGTGAAATGAAGTTCAAGAAAATAAAAGATATTTTCAATGTGCAGAAAAATAACTTGCCTTTTTTGGCAACTACTTTTGGTAAATGTGATATGCAATATTGGATACCCCAAAAGTAAAACACGTGATAAACATTTCAACAATGTTAATTTTTAATTTATTTATTTATTTTTCAAAAAGAAATTTGTGGCAGGCACATTTTTAAAAATTATTAATAGTTACGCCCATTCGTGACTTTTGGGACATATCAATATTTGGTCTCATCTGGCATCAGATGTGGAATGTCTTAAGACGCCACCTTCATTCATGAAACTAAATAAACATATGTACACACACACACACACACATGTATTTCAGCTGACATGAAATGGAAAGATATTGCTAGATCTGCTGCTAAGAAAGTTGGTTCACTGTGTCGTGCGAGACAATTTTTGTCTCTGGAATCTATCTTGCCTGTCTATAAGTCTACCCTTCATCCATGCTTAGGATATTGCTGCCATATATGGTCCGGTGCCCCTGCTTATTTACCTGGAACTCCTTGGTAAGATCCAAAGAAGAATCAGCAATATTGTTGGTTCTGATCTGACTGATTGGCTTCAGTCACTTTCCCACTGCCATGAGGTTGCCTCTCTGCACTTTTTTTATAAATACTTTCATGGTAGTTCTTCAGATGACCTCTTCCCTATTGTACCTAAACTTTATGAATTTAAGTGCAATACTAGACTGGCAGTGAGATCTCATCAATTTACAGTTGAACTGGCTAGATGTAGCTGGTTTCTCACTTGTAGAACTCCCTTCTGCCTCCATACTTTTCAGCCAACTTTAATCTGCAAAAATTTAAATGTAATGTCAATTGCTATCTACTGTCCTCCTGATTATTCTTTTCACTTTCTAATCATTGCTGATGTTTCTGCTCCTAATTCCTCCACATCCTGTAACCCCTTGTGTCTTAGTGGCTTTACTGGCTTGCTTGGTGGTGATATGATTTAAAAAAAAAAAACAAAAAAAAAAAACTTAGACATTTATAAGATCTGGTCCCAAAAGTGGTAAGCTTATAAAATGGCCTCAGTTTGATGTAAAGGAGAAGAACATTATACACAATGTCTTAATACTTTGAATTCCACTTTTCTGCTCTTTTAATTGACTATTTCTTTTTATTTTTAAATCAAATTTAAAACTTCTTTTCTGCAGGGTATCTTCCCAGTTTCTTTCATTCACATTAAAAATTGCCAAGTGGATAATGAGGGGTAAGTAACTGTCATTTTCTGCTTTTCATAAAGATCCCAAAAGGTACTGGATGGCATGACAGATATCACTGCAGGGTGACATGACAGATATCACAGGTGGTGGAGTGATGGATATCATGGAGTAGCATGATGGATATTGCCATTGGGTGGGTAGACATATATCACTGTGGAGGCAGGGTGTCATGAAGGATATCACTGTGAGGTGGTATGACAGATATCACTATAACTCCTTGTGTCTTAGTGGCTTTACTCCCTTGCATGGGGTGGTACCGATTACCATAAATAAGAAATAATGTGTGTGTATACATATATGTACGAGTGTGTGAATATATGCGCGTGTACACAGATGTGAATGTGTGTATTAAGTTACGTTGTTTTGAATTTACATGTGAAATTATTTAATGTTGAATTTTGCATGGGACATTCAGTGAGGAACAAAACTATTACTCACTAGTAAAGGTCAACCAAACTAGACTCGTTAACCATTACACAACGCTGAGGCACCGCTATATCTATATAGGTGTGTATTTGTGTGTGTATGTGTGTGTGGTATGACAAAAATATAGTTTTAAGGTATGCTATATTTATGGGATAAGGTGCTCAATATCAGTGCTTCATGAAAATTGCATTTAAGCAGGAAACAGACTGTTGCTACACGGTGTTGATCTCGTATATATATATATATATATATATATATATATATATTGTTACGTGAACCCCATATTTGTACCCTCACCTCAGATTTTATAGGTATATTTTCAGTACCTTGTGTATTTACGACGAAACATATGAATCTTAATAACTTCTTTATTTCTTGAATATGCAGATTGTGGGATATATTTTTTATAACCAGATGAGTCAGGGCCAGTTCTCAGAAAAGAACCTCCCCCCACATTTCCTACCTGGTCTCTGATGCGTAGGCCAAACAAACGCTGACAGATAGGTGCGAATGATATTAACCAGGTTCATAGTCGCTGGCCAAAACGAACGCTGTTTGACAGATAAGTGCGAATGACATTAACAGGGTCCGTGAATGACGCATACCTTTTTTGGGGGCCAACACGTGACTCAACATATAGCAGTTTTCGTTTTGCACGTGTTGAGGTAACAACAACCTCACATAGTTGCTGGCTATTGGAGCAGTCGGACGTCACCAAAACCAGTCTTAGCTATTTGCCATTAGAAGAAGCAGTTGTCACCAAAACCAAACTTCGTTGTTTGATGCCAGAAGAATTAGATGCCACCAAAAACCAAAGGACCAACGCGAGAATCTAGAACCACATCGTCAACCCACGTCAGCTATATTCCCATGATTTTTTCTGTGTGTTCTCCTCGCCATCAACCCGGATTGGATGTCACCAGTAAAAAATTCATATTAGAACATTGTCAATCCCACCTTTGCTTTCAGAGAGGTGTATGAATATATTTTTGAACAAACTGTATTCCGATAATAGTCAATCGACGTCAATTCCAACCTTATGTAAGTTTCTGCATTTTTTTCCATATCTTATAATCTGCTATCTCTGTATTCATATGTATTTCACTGCATTAATATCTGTTTAATTGGTAACTTATCTCCCCATCCCTTGTATTATTTAGTTTTCTTTTTCTTACATTCACACTCTGTGTATTCTAAAAATAAAATCTTTCTATTATATATTCTCGTGTTGTCTTCTGTTGTTCTGTGTCTGCGTATAGTTCATTTTCTCTCTGTGTTTACCGACGTCCGGAATTGGAGAATTCGCCTCCCAACGTTCTTTTCTTTATTTTTATATCGAACCTTGGGATCTCTTACTTATTTTATTTTATTTTCTCGTTGCGTCCCGGCTATCGTAGTCCCAACGAACCCCGGGCGTAACAATATATATATATATATATATTCAGACAGGTTTGGTTAAATAATTTAGAAATATCATGTCAATTAGTTTTCCTGGTGATCCTTTCAATGTCACGGATCAAAAAGGTAAATATCCTTAGAAATTTGATTAAAAAAATACTAAAAACTATTTGAAAGAAAATGTTGGTATTTTTTTAATCAATTTTCACAATTAAAAAAATATATTAGGAAATATATATAATGATCACAAAAAAAATTTGACATGATATGTCTAAATTATAAATAATTTAGCCATATCATGTTGATTAGTTCTCGTTTTGATCATTTCAAGTTCAAACCCTGTCTGAAAGAAAATATGCTGCCTATATCTATATATTGTCATCTACAGACAGATTGTTTCGCTGTATAACAGCTCGTCATTGTGACAAGACGTCCGGTTGTCCCAAGCTTAGGATTGAAACCCCACTGAATTGGCATCAGTCAGGGATTCTACCACTAAGCCATTGGCGCATGGAATGGAAGAAGGTGAATTTAAGCGTATTTATTTTTAGATAAACACACAGTGACTGATAGAACTCGATTCGTATTACCGAAGAGTCATGAATTATTAGCAGTAATAGTCACTGTTTACAAACTCAACCGAAGTAAACTTTTCATTTATATATATATATATATATATATATATATATATATATATATATATATATATATATATATTATTTTGTTCTACTTATAATGTATTGAACATTTTTTGTTTAAAATTATTACTCGATGTTTTTTTTTTCTTTGTGCAAGAGATTTTAGGTACTGGTCGATTTTTCCTTATATTTTTTGTAAAGGTTTCTGGTGCTTTCTTTTTTTTCCATTTTACCTCAGATGCCAATTTATTTGAAACTATGCTATATAGGTTTTTTTTCACACCGATTTTAAATTTAATTTATATTATATATATATATATATATATATATATATATATATATATATATATATATATATATATAAAAAACATTAGGCAGCATATAATTTACATACAAAGAAATAATCACACATAGAATCAATCAGAAATATTAATGCGATTATTGGCGACATCCATCGCTAGTAGTATAATGTATGCATTAAAATACTGTGAATCCATAGAGTGAAGTGATCCTCGTCTATAAAATTGATGTCTGTTGTTTCCAGTTTATGTGTTCTTAAAATGCTAATACTTACGGATAGTCTTCTATTCATCATCAGGCATGTGTTTTTTTTCCTTATAAAATCAAAAACTTGAAGACGAAATAATTGTTTGTCGACCGAAAGATGTTTTTTGAATATCTGCTATTATTGACGGTTGTGTACGATATCGGAACGTGCAAAGACGCAACGCCGGTTTTTTTCAAAATTTATATATATATATATATATATATATATATATATATATATATATATATATATATTATATTTTTTCTGTCAACTAGTGTTTTGGAAAAGATCAACATTTAAATGTCCTTTGGGAGATTGTATCTCTGATAAAAAAAATAAGTACATATGTTAGTTTGACGACCATAACATTATCAAAACGTTTTACGCTCTGTTTTTCGAATACAATTTCCATCGGCCAATATTTACAAACGCATTCCTGTCCACCTTCGCAATAGAGAAAAAGTGACAACATCAAAATAATATACCATGAAAATAATAAACAAAAACTTCAAATTCTTGAGACGCTCTCTATAAAAAACAACCAACCAACACTCAACAAAATTTATTACGAGTTTAGTAGCAATGTTTTAAAATGCATTCGACCAACATTTAACGCCATTTTGCATTTAACTATCTTTAGATAGCTCCCTTATATTGGGACCAGCGGCGAATGGTTCGTGTATGCAACGCACATACAATATGCGTTTCATTTTTTTTTACCAGGATAAAGGATTTTGTGTAATATAAAATTAATTATTGATTATCCTTTTTGTAGTTGTCAACAGTTTGAGAAAGACGGGGTTTAGCAAAAAGGCTGGAGGTTAGGGTTTTGTACACCACGTTTACAATGTCTAAATATATCGAATTAAATTTATTGAATTGAATGATGACATTAACTATACATAACAATATTCTTAATAAATGTTTTCTCATTAATTTTATATAAAATATCAGCTTTGTTCCTACTTTATGTTTTTTTTTAGCTATAAACAAAACTAAAATTCAACATTATATTTTTTTTAAATCCCTTCAGAAAGAAAATACAAATTACAGTAGACTCCCTGACAACCGGACTAAGAAGGTCTTCCGGATATGAGGAATTGGTTACAATATTGACTTTCCTATGTTGAACTCAGCCATTAGTTACAATGAAGTTTCACCAGCGTGTATTCTTTTTAAAATTTCCATTTTTTGCGATAACTCCAAACTTGTTCTTTTCCTCTTATTCCCATCATCCTTTGCACCAATACAAGCCATTAGGATGAAATAAGCATAAGCAATTATCCAAATTAAATTTCCTGAAAAACAGAAATTTCAAATCAGTTACATATCATCCAAATCATGTCCGGATATGAGGGATTCCGGATATGAGAGATTCCGGATATAAGGGATTCTACTGTATTCATAAAAAATAAGTTTTACTATTAATATATTTGTTGTTTTAAAGACAAATATCAAGTTAACTTTATGTCACAAATGTTTAACGTAAAAAACAGATTCGTACTAAAAAGTTTTCGGAAGAAAAGTCTGTTAGAAATTACATGTAGTAAAATATTGTTTTAATAGAACTCGTTTGACTCCTGTTTTTGGTTAATAAAATATAACATATATTCATCAGAATAACAAAGTGAGACATTTATAAATATATCGAGTGTAACAGCAAAATTGTCAGTTGTTAAATTAAGCTTTGAACCATTGTAGCTTTGAAATGATTAAAGATATATTACTGGAATTTTCCGAGGTTTTTATAACACTATATAAGAATGTATTTAGCTCTAAGTTGAAATGATTATCCCTCTTTCTGTTGTGACCCCCTGATCCAATTTTCCTCTCTATTGTTCCCACTTTTTAAATTTATTCACCATTCTCTTGAATTGACTTTGAATATGGAAGCCAGAGTATAAATGTTGGTACAATTACTGAATTGAAGGCTACTGACTAATTTTAAGCTAATATAGTTTTATGTAAAAAGAAACTAATTCTTACATAAGATATAAACATTATGTGTAGCAAGAATCAATGTTTAATGAAATCTGAATTCTATTTTCAATGAAAGTAAACCTTATTTCATGGAGCAGCTGCATAGAACAAGTTCTATGATGTTTTTTATGAAGCAAATGTAAAAATATTGATGTTATAATAGACCTTGTTTACCTCCTCTTTTTGGCTAGTAAAATATAACATATTGTTATGGAGTCCACCCTTTTTCATACAAGTGAACTCGACCAGTGTGTACTTGTACTGCTGCCGGGAGTAATAGAAACAGAGAGATACACTCATACAGTGAGAGTGTGAGGTAACCGCTTTGTAGGAGTCACAGTTGCGAGCACGTAGACTCAGAAGGAAGTCCTACTTCGATACTGAATTTCCCAGACTGTATATATATTATTATTGCTACTAACCGCATTTCTGGATCTACTAACCGTATTACCAATTGTATTATTACGTCAATACATTTATTTGCTATATTTCATTCCAGCGTTTGTTATTCATTTGAGGCCGGATTTCATCCCGGAATCCACAACACATATATTCATCATAATAACAAAGTGAGACATTTATATACACAGACAAACCTCTCATCTACGGACCCCCCATCTACGGACTTCGGATACAACGGACAAAATCTGCAAGCAAAATTAAAAATAAAGTTATACAGGAAAAAACTTCCAAATCGTCAGCGATCTATTTCAAAATTTGTGGACTTAGCAGAACGAGTGGTATTAGTTCTCAAAGTGTCCGCTTGGCGGCAGTGGTGGGCCTTTTAATTGTAAACAAAGACAAGTTTACAGTATATAAGGTACGATACACGCGTGAGAAAGTAGGTGTGAGAAATCTATTATTTTTGTTATTTTGATTAATATATCTATATTAAGTATAATTAACCTAAAGATCCAGGCAAACCTACCTAGGTTTCACCAACGCGGATCGTCAGGGGCCGGCGTAACCTGACGATCCACGTAGGTGAAACCTAGGTAGGTTTGCCTGGCTCTGCTTAGCGTATTGAGCACTTTGCTTAGTTATTGTTATTTTTATTTTACTCATTTTGGAGGTTTTTTTCTTTGGACTCTGATCTTGGATTCTGGACGATTGTTTTCGCCTCAATTACATGTTCTTAGTTCTTTCTTTTTTTTATTCCTTATTTTTCCTTGGGTATTGGTTTGTTCATTTACAAACCAAAACCTCTAAGGTTTTTTTCCCGGACGAGTATACTTACTTATATTTGTAAGATTATTATTATTATTATATTAAATATATATTTATTTATGCCATATATTCATGTTTGCAGTATTTACATTATGATCATAACTATTGGTAGTTACTATAGTGGTTTCATAACTCAAAAAGAATCCCTTCACATCTACGGACAATCGGCTTTAACGGACCACCCTCCCCTATTAGTCCGTTGATGAGAGGTTTGTCTGTATATATATATATATATATATATAATTATTAAAATTAAGTTGAATTGAGGTGTTTAGTCTCGTTTCATCTTCAAGCGAAATTTTAGGAATAAGCTATCTTTTGGTTTACGTGTGTTACGGAAAAACACACGTAAACCAAAAGATAGCTTATTTCTAAAATTATTTGGATGATTTCGGCTCTCGTTTTTAAAACATGAGAACTCTTATGTAGCGAAGGAATCATATTTTTAAACAAAAAAATATTATTATAATAAAGCTCTACTTATGTATAGAGCACTGTCTTAAAAATAAAAACAAAAATACTAAGGAACTCCGGATTATGCACCCAACGTGTTCTTTTCTATTTTCTGCATACCTGCGCACTTATATATATATATATATATATACAGAAGGGTTTATTATCAAAAGGATTTTGTTGTACAATTTCGGTATATATATAAAAGTTTTTCTAATGTGGTTGTTCATAAATGTTTCTGATTTTAGTGTTTGCGTTGGTGATAAGTCCACCAGTAAAAGGCAATATTAAACATGGGAAATTAATATTTAGGTAATTCGATTTATCTGTGATCTTCATTTCTGGAGCGACTCAATTCCATTGGTTCTCCTTACGAGGTCCCCTCGGAGAAGAGAACATCCCCAAATTTCCCGCCAGTAGAATATCGTTTTTTTTTTTTTGTTTTTTTTTCTATTGAATCTTGGGAATTAGGTTTTTTTTTCTCGTGATCACAAGACCACTACAACATTATTAGAATTAACTTTCTTGTGAGAGACTTTGTAATATTTGTGACACGAAAAGCCAGAAAATATAAGATTAATAAATTATTTCGTTAAGTCAGTTAAAATTAAAATCTTATATTTCCGTATGAAAAGCGTATAAAAAATTCAACATATTTTTTACATTTGATAGACAAAAATAAATACAAATTATACAAAAATAAAGTGGATCAAGAGTATATTTCTTCCAGGAATAACAATTTCAGAGAAGAATTTTAAATTAACGTTAAGTAAAAAAAAAAAAAAAAAAATGTCAAAATTAACTTTCAGGTGAGAAACATAAAATTCCTAAATTACATTTTTGTTTTAATTTCACACAAAAAAGTTTATTTTTGCAATGAAAACATAAATTAATAAAACAATTCCTAATGAAATGAAACAAATAAATATTATACTTACTTTAATTAAATAAGATAAAATTATTCCAAATGTAAAACATTTCTTAAGCCGATTACAGCAGCGAACTACAGAAAACCCAAACAAAAACTAAAAATTCCATTAGACCGACGCGATTTTCAAATAGGCCCTCCCGTTTTGGGTGATAAAAAGATAAAAAAAAAAATGAAAATCCCCATACTAAGTCAGTGGCGTAGATAGAGTAAACGTCACCCGGGGCGGTCCGCTCAAATGTCACCCCAATGACCCCGATTCACCCTTATGCTGAATGGTTAGCTGTAGCTAAATTTTCATACATGCTCTACCTCTACTTTACTCTACTGGCCGGTACGTTACTCAGTTCAAATCAAAAGCTGAAAACATTGCTATATTTCCCGATAATTTATTAGGAAATTTCTGACGCGGGGGGGGGGACAAAACTGAGGGGTCATAAATTATTTCTGGGGGGTCATATGCCAGCCTGCGAAACCCTATGTCTCCACCACTATTTCCAGACTATTTTTGGCACCTTAGCCTGGTTGAAAAATTTTGTTGGGGGTAACATTGTGTCACCCCTCCTGTGCTGGCACCCGGGGCGGTCCGCAGCTCCTCGCCCCCCCTCTAGCTACGCCACTGTACTAAGTGTCCTAGGAACTTTTGCAACTAGCCGTTGTAACATCGTTATATAATAATTATAGGTTCCTCCATTAGGTCACGTAAAAAAGCTGTATATCACGATGAAAAAAGACTCATAAATCAATGAAAACAAAGTTTTGTTTAAATATGTTGTTATTAATTGAAAGCTAAAGCATTAATTTTATTATTTACAGTACGTAACATATTCTGGAGTCTTTCAGATAGGAATTATATAGATTGGAATGTCAAATATATGCTCGATTTTTGTATACATATCTCACAGCAGACGGCTTCAAAAGAAACGGTAGAAATTGGGCGTTGGAAGAAAGTATTTTTCTTCTTTTTCTTCTTATGCTTTTTTTTCTTCTTTTTTTTTTTTGTTTTTTTTTTTTTTTTTTTTTTTTTTGTTTATTGTTAAATTCATTAAACTTCCCAAGAGTACCTCGTATACAGCACATAAATCACGTGTGATTCAAATCGTTTATTTAATTGTTTTTCTTTTTGCTATCAAGAAATATATAATGTGGGAGGGGAGGTTAGAAGTTAAAATAAACAGAGTTACCTCCCTTGACACATCAATAATTTGTCTTTTAATTGGCAAGCAAGTTCGTATTCACATGTAATTATTAACTTTCGTTATGTATGTGTGTGTGTATGTGTGTTGTGACCTGATGTACGCGTTTCTGGCGACAATGCGCGATTGTGTGTGATTGCATGTACGTGTACACGTTTGCGTGTGCCTATTTATTTGACACGTGTTTCTGTGTGTGTGATTATATCTGCGAGTGTATGCACACGCTTCTGTATCTGTGTGTGTCTTTACGTGTGCTTGTACGTAAATTTGCGTGATTCCTCGTTTATATGTGTGTGTGTGTGTATCAATGATTGTATATCTATATATGGATTTATCTGTGCGGACTAGTGGTTAGAACGTCCGCATACTGACCATGAGACGCGGGTTCGAACCTCACTATGGGCAATCTGTCAAGAATATGATTTCTTGATAATATCATCGAGGGCATGCCTGAGACCCACACCCAGTGTGTGTGAATATGACGACAGGTGGCTGTGCGAGGGTGCTGACCCTGTTCAAGCTGTTGATCACGCTAAATGATACGTTCTCTCCCAGAAAATAAGAAACGCAAATGCGACTGGGCAGGCGCCTCCGTAACAGGGATTGGTTCGCCGCCCCATCAGACAGACATATTCGTAAACGAATGGTGTCTATGCGTACCTTTTTACAATGATGCTTACACCGTACAAGGCTCAAGAGCCACTCGAGGTGGAGAGATACAGAGTCACAGACACAATACAAAACACGGTGATAATGCCAGGATGCTAAAAAGATTCAAGGAACCGTAGGAAATGAAAAAAATTTAGAAAAAGCCAGAAACCCAATCCTAAACAGGAAACAAAGAAAGCGAGGAAGAGTCTGAACCGGACGATAGTGAGCCTATCTACTCCTACTGCGTATACATATAGAAACGCGTATTAATTTTTCTGTGTGTCTATGTCAATTTGTGTGCATCTGTGTTTGTCTTTGGGCCTGTGTCTGTGTGTATCTTTATCATTATGGATTTGCGAATGCTATCGTGGTTAGCAAATCGGAAAGAGAAACGAGCGAGCCGTGTTCGATTTCCGACCGGGTTTGTGACGCTCAGTTTCAAACAAATACCGTTGAGAAAAGCGTGAAAACACTTCTTCTCTCCCCCGACTATGGGTTAAATTGCAGGTCTGATTGGGCTCTATGAAAAAGAAAACTCTGAATTAAATAAAAAAAAGACAACAACCTAGAGAGGGATAGACTTCGTCGGGTTATCTTACCCTAGACACACCTCTGTAGGTGTTCTGCTGCTACGACCCTAATAGGTTACGGGACTTGGGATCTGACAGGGTTTAGGCCTTTATAGGTGCGCACATGTCTCTCTGTGTGTCATTGTGTGCATATATTGTGCGTGCACGTGTGGAGACGAATGGGCGTACCTCTATGCGTTGAATCATTGTATGTCTTTGTTCCTCGATGTGAGTGTATATGTATGCATGTGAGTACGTTTGCGAACGTATGCGCGCACGTATGTGTGTGTGTGTATGTATGTATGTGTGCAGACATTCCTTACATGGGTGTTTCTCATAATTGGATGTATCTCCATGTGTTGAATGATTGTTAGAGTGTGAGTGGTGGGTAAGGAAGTGAGTCCGAATATGTGTGTGTGCGACCGCGTATGTGTGTGCGTCTGTGTATTTGTGTGTTCGCTTGTTTGTGTGTATGTGGGGGTGTGTGTGTGCGTGCGCTAGTAGGCGTTTGAGTGCGTGTGAGTGAGCGTTCCTGTGCGTTTGTATGTATGTATTTGAGTGTGTGTCTGTGCGTGTGTCTCTGTGTGTAGGTGTGGCTGTGTGCATAGATAGGTGTGTGAGTACGTGTTTACGTCTGTGTGTCTGTCTGTATGTGCATGTCGGTGTTTTCGTGTGTGTATGTGAGTGTATGTGAGTGTATGCGTATGTGCGTGCGTGTATATTTATCTGTGTGTGTGCGCGCCCGTCTGTCTGTGTGTATGTGTGTGTGTGCAGGCATTCCTTAATGAATCTAATTTTGATGCCATTGAATAATCGCTCGATTTAACCGTCCGCCATTGCCAGTCAAAGCAGGACGCGAATAACAACAACGAAAAATAAATATCCAGCAAAAATGAAAGACGTAGCAAATAAATTTCTTAAACAATTTGAAACTTAATTTAAACAAGAAATCTACTTTGTCTGCTGCTGGGGTGAAATCAACCAATTCTTTTTATACAATCAAGCTGAAATGTCGACAACAAAAAATCTAAGGATATTACTCACTATGACCTTTGATACTTGCTATCTCTGTAGCCCTATAGAGATAGCCACCATGTTACGCCTGGTATGACACAAGGACATATTAAGGATGGTCCTAGTTATATCCAAAGGTACGAACAATGACCTTTGTGTTTTCTTTTATACAGGAATGCTTATATACATATATATATATATATATATATATATATATATATATATATATATATATATATATATATATATATATATATTAGGAAACTGACTTCAGATTGTTTTTTAACTTTTCTCCAGGTTCCAGATTTTCTTATTAATCTGTCAGTAAGTATTTGACACTATTATATATATATATATATATATATATATATATATATATATATATATATATATACGATAATGATGGTTTGATGGTTTCGTTGGGGTCGGAAGGGTCACAGAATGTCATGTGTGACTTCACGGTGTAGAAAATTAAGGATGAACCTCAGAAAAATAATGCTAGTAAGATATTGGACGCCATCCGATGGTGGAAAAGAAAATTTCAGAATTTGACGAAATGTTACAAAATCTTTAATAGAAAAAGAATTCTTAGAAAAGTAAGCATCGCCATAACAAAAAAAAATCACTGAATCCGTATTTTTTTTTTCTTTACTTTAAACAATTCTTTGATCTTTTGTTTCCCGAAAAATATTCCTAATATATACAATGCCTACCAAATAATTAATTTATGAATACAAATTACACCGAACAATGTATATATTTTTTTATAATATACTTCAATTATATGAGGTCATTCTACAAATGATAATTGTACAATGTAACTCAGCACCGCCTGCTGCATGGTCGCCGGTTTAATGGTGATCGGTTCCCAGGGCAGGTTTTTTTAGTGCGGGACGTAACGCAACACCGAGCAGAATTTAAAAACAACATCTACTAAATGGTTGATACATTATTTACATTATACGGACTATTGTCCTCAACTTTGTCGCCATATTTATTCCAACGTTTCGGCCGTTGTACGCTCCGGCCTTCTTCAGGTGGTTGGAATATCGAACTGAACCCTTTATTTCGCTCACTGGAATAGACTGTTCTAGTTCCACATGCCATGTTTAATGGATGTCAGTTATAAATATCTCCTGTTAATATCTTAACTTAATTTCCTCTGAAAGTTACCACTGCCTTAACCGGGTATTGAACTCACGAGATCTAACTAATGCCTTTATCCACTGTGCCATGTCTCCATGAAGGCACCTGTGTATGAATTTCTGGGTATTATAAACCTAATGTCTTCAGCCACCACTTTTTACCAGTGCTCATATTGCAATTTTTGCTGTTATCATTTCATGTTTTTACCAAAGCTCATATTGCAATTTTTGTTGTTATTATCACTTTTCTCTGGCACTCCTTATTACTGGTTCCCATATTGTATTCATTTCTATGCTTGGTCGGCTCAGGATATTTTGTGGCGAGAATATTGAAGAAAGCCATGTACATCCAGAACAATCTGTTCTACTGCCGTTCCTGCAACAGAAAGGCTATATCCGGTGTCACATTTTCATAACACCCGTGCTACGTAATAGGCAAAGATGTTCGACAAATTCGCTACATCTGTCCTCCATGATTAGACGATGCCTCACTCGTTCTGTTATCCTATCTCCAAATCCAGCCGTATTGCGTCGAGATTTTAAAAAAAAAGCCTACAATAATATATATTACAAAATGATACTCACCATCTGTCCAATCGTATACATGTCTACATATATGCATCAGTGTTAACGTCCCTGTTGGAACTACAAGAACAATTTTCTTGAAATAAATATTTTCCTATTGACAAGAGTTGGGCGCTTTTCGACCAGACCTTTCTAGACACGTTCAAGTTGCCGGGGGTAAAATATGCGTTTACTATTTTCAAGAGACGATCCGAATGATAGAAAAACCAAACTCTGAATTGTGTGTTCCTTGAGAATTCGAACATTCTGACCTGAAGGGTTCCAACAGGCACAGTAGAAAATTGAATTCGTTTTGAAGACATAAGTTGTTAAAAATGAAGAACTTGCATCAATCGCTAACAACATTCATTAGCGCAGTGAAAGGGAAGACTGTGGAGCTGCAATTGATGTGCAAAACAAAGCGAAACATCAAAAGAGCACAAAGATGGTGAGATTGAAAGATTTGAATTCATAAAAAATGACCTGAAAGTAACGAAACATGTAAGAAGGTAATGAAGGCAGTCCGTTCTCGTACGGGACATTAATGTTGTTTACATGGAATCCTTTTAGAGACTGCGCCACCGTGAGGTTCACTAATCAATGGGGATTAGAATTGTTCACATTGCTATTAAATGAATGTTTAGCAGGAATGGCATTTTTTTTTAGCAAAAATCTTTTGAATTTGTTTTAATTTGCATGTAATAGTTTGGTTTCTTAAATTGAATTTTTTATTCTTTCACTCCAAGCAAGGCAATAAAGCCTCTAAGATGCAAGAGGTTACTAAGTTAGAGAATATTAAGGAGAGGGGACAATAAAAGAACAAGAATTAAGAAGACAGAAGATAACGATTGACATTTCACTTAAATTTTTGAAGATCAAAGGCAATAAAGCCACTAGGACGCAAGGGGTTACTGAGTGTTAGAGAATATGAGAAAAACTACTATTAAGGAGAGAGAACAATAAAAAAACAAGAATTAAGAAAACAGAAGATATCGATTGACATTGCATTTACATTTTTGAAGATCAAAGTTGACTGAGAATCAAGAAGCCATAAAAGAGCTTCACAAGGGAGAAGTGCAAGAGAAGAAACTGTTAGCATAGGACTTACGGTTCCATCTAGCCATTTCAACTGGAAAATGATGAAACTTACCATCCAATCTACTACTGCGCTTAAATCCATAAAAGTCTACGTACCATAGAGGAAAGTCCATCAGAACAATTACCATGAAATTATTTATAGAAAAGGCAGAGGGAAGTTGCGTTACGGTGGTGGGAAGTGACTGAAGGACCAATAACATTGCAGATTCTTCTATGGATTTTATCAAGAATCTTTAAATATATAGCAAGAGCACCCATACCAGAGGTGACAGCAAATATTCAATGATTGGACGAATGGTAAACTTATAAATGCGTAACATAGAAAATGATTAATTAAAAACACGTTCACTGAATAAATTATACTAAATCCAAAAATGTATAGATTTAATTCTTTTGTATAGTTCATCATATAAATGGCAATGGTAAGCCGTTTCCTTATAAGGAAATATTCGGTACTACTTGTCTAAAAGCCAAAACTGTTTCTGGTTAAAATTTATAAAAGATTTCTATTAAAACAAATTTTCAGAAAAATATCTCTCTCGTGTTTAGTAACTTTAATCGCTCTTTCCAGTATTGAAGGGAATTTCCTCCCTAGCTTTTTGTTTGAAGTAGTTTGGAATATCAACATCTTGATTATTTTCTCTTCGTGTTACACGTGCTATCCATTTTAGTTGTTGCCGCTGCTGAAATTCCTTAAATTACTCGGTTTTTGCTATCTGGTAAAGTAGTTTGTGATTCTATAAAGCCAGTTCACGAGGTTTGAAGACAGGATTTACTTATTCATTGATCTGAGGAAAGCGCTTCTATACAAATGATAGTTTAGATATTTCTCAACAATTTTACCTCCAGGTATTAAATCAATACGAAAACCTCGATCTAACGAGGTTATTTAAGAAAATAATTCGAATTTTTTAGGTTAATGTTGTTAGGCTTAATTTATGGTGTGGGCCGAAGCTATATCAAACTTAGCCTATTCAATTTCCTGATCTTATAATTGATCCATATGTCGAAATATTTGAAGTGTTTAGCATTTACTTAAAGAGAGCAACTTATAGGGGGCAACTTAAAGGGAGCAGTTTAGAGGGGGCAACGTAGAGGGGGCAACTTAAAGAAGGCAGCTTAAAGGTGGCAACTTAAAGGGAGCAGCTTAGAGGGGGCAACTTAGAGGGGACAACTTAAAGGGAGCAACTTAGAAGGGGCAACTTACAGGGGGAAATTTAAAGGTGGCAACTTAAAGGGAGTAACTTAGAGGGGGCAACAGAGGGGGCAACTTAAAGGAGGCAACTTAAAGGGGCAACTTAAAGGGGGCAACTTAACTGGGTCAAGTTAGACTCATCATGTTATCTCCTGTTAAAAGGAACATTTGAGATATGAGAGATTCCATATCAATTCAACCAATTTTCGGAAAAAATTTCCCAGGTTTCCTTATCAGATTCTCCCGATGAAATTCCCATACGAAAGGAGAAGGAAAACCCCAAATATTAGTCCTGAATAACAAATAGTTATTTTGTTTAATTTTATGCTTTTATTTTGAATGAGGCTTTTGTCTAAATTCTGACATTCATAACCTCCTTTGATATGACATGGGCAGTATTACCAATTTAATGACTTGGTTGGTTGGTTAACTGTATGAAATGTCAACACCTGTTAGATTATTTGTTATAGAGTAGTTTCACAGTGGAGGCGTGTATTTCACTAAGTCGGTCCTAAAATAGGTTCGACGTACAAAACGTTAGGAACTTGATATAATAGGTAATGACGCAGAGAAATCTAGTTGTGGTGGCTGATACTTTAGTATCCGACTAACGGTCGTCCGACATCGACTGACTGATCAACTTCCTGAACGACTATTACTACTACTACTACTTATAGGTGGGAAAGTCTATTAACTATAGAATAGGTGTGTTCCACTATAACATTATTTAATGTCGAATTTCGAATAGGACACTTAAATAGGGTTGAACTCATTTCTTCTTCGTAGGAGGCCATGTCTCTCCACAATTTCCTGTCCTTTGTAGCTCTTAATAAATATGTATTTTGTTATTTCTCCTAAACCCTGTTCGGTCATCTATTTATTCAAGCACATTAAGTATATGTCGTTTTCCACTGTCCATCTTGTCCTCAATCTGTCCCGAAGAGTATTTGATTTTCCAAGCCCTCTTTCCTCATTATGTGCCATAGAAATTTCACCTTTTTGTCCTTTTTGTTTCCTTTTCTCTAAAATTTCGTGGGTGATCACATATTCTGCCCATGGGATCCAAAATATCCTTCTGTGGAATAACATTTTTTTTGCTTCAAGTTTGTTCTTCATCTATTAGGAGATTGTCCAGTATTCACTGTCATATAGGAGGACAGATATCACGTAATAGTTCTGTATTCTTTTCTTTGTTTATTAACAACATTTTCCTGTCTCTTAATACTCTGCTTAGCTTTTGGAATGCATCTTTAGCCTTCCCAATATGTCTTCGGGTCTCAGTGTCACACATTGCTCTATTAAAATAACAGATAGATATTTATATTTTTATACTTGTTTGATGTTTGTACCAACGATTTGCAATTCACATTTTGGGCACATCCTTTGCTAACAACCATGCAATTCTGTCTTCTTATAGTTTATACTTAGTCCTTTCTTCTCGCCTTCCTTCGCTAATTTCTGAAAGAGTTTTTTGCAACTTTCTTTCTGTGTCTATCATCAACACTGTGTCATCTGTATATCTTATGTTGTTAAGATTGGGTCGAATCTCAGCCCGTAGTACGTTCCGGCCTTCTTCAGGTAATTGGAATTTCGAACTGAACCCTTTATTTTATTCAGCGAGGTAGATTGTTCTAGTTCCACGTGCCATGCCTCTTCCGGATCTTCTCATTTATTTCCCTTTAACTGAACTCTTCAAATTTTGGTTCACCACTGCTGTGGCCTGGTATTGAACTCACAACTCTTTGGGTCTAGTCACTGGATCTAACCAATGTCTTTATCCACTGGGCCATTTGATTATTATTACTTAATCTATTACTTAATCTATTTACTGATTTATTGATTAGGATTATTTTATTTTATTTATTTATTTTTTTGTTTTTTGTTTTTTTTATATTATTTTTTTTTTTTTTTTGTCAGTGGGTGATTGGGGGTTTTGCGTTATGTTTTTCTAAATTTTGTTATGGCTACTTTTATTTGTTCGTCGACAAGAAACACTCGTCAGCCGCACATTTTTTTTATATCACCAACTTTCATAAAAAGAATGCTTAAAGAATCTTAGATCCGTGTATACCTTCGGCTGATGTAACGCCCACACAAAACACCCTGAATCAACATAAGGCAAAAACAAAAGTACCTGCTCGACACATGCACGTATATTAGATCCAAATCCCACAAACCAACGAGAAATATGAGACAGACAGACACGCCAAAGTCTCATTACCATCTTCAAGAATTATACACACGGACACTGAGTCAGTCAGTCAATTGTGTGTCATGCGTGATACACGCGTAGGCGATCATGTATCTTTCTATACATGACTAACGAATAGTAGGTTGCCATTTCTTTCTGCCATCCAAGGCTATAGAACCCAGTCTGTCCTGCTATTTACCCATAAAAAGAAGAAGAGGGATTCATACCTTTCTCAAGGTTATTAGCATCTAAGTGAATGTAATGGATTCGACTGGACTTCGAACTCGTCTCTCTGATTCGAGCCGCAGTCCATTAATCCACCTCTTATAAGGCTGATTCAAAAAATGCCCACTAGAATCCAAACTTACACGCGCGTATTAACACCACGAGACAAAGACACGTAAGGTCTAGCTGAACAACGAAAAATAACCAATACAGAACTCAAATTACCGGAACTTTCTCTTCCATAATTTATTTCACAAAAAATATCTGATGAAGCTTAAATAAAAGCGGAACATGTTAAATTTATAACCATTTCTTATTTGTTCCTTTATAAATATGGCTTAAAATTCTGTCGAATTTTAAAAAATATTTATATATATATATATATATATATATATATATATATATATATATATATATATATATATATTTGTATCATAATAAATCGTGTTGCAGCAAAAATGTCCACCCGACAAAAAGTTTAATATCTAAAAATCACTAAAGTAATTTTCTCTTTACCGGGTTTTCAGATAAGACGTTTAGCCCTCTTGACACCATTTGTCGTAAGAATCACTGAAAATCCATTTGGGTTATTCAGCTAGAAAGAGAACAGGTTAAAATCATTTTGTGTAAGCCCCACTATGTCTTCCCAAACGAGCAATGCCGAGAGGAAAAAGATCATTCAGGCCTTCGGTAATTGTACCAACATTCATACTCTGGGTTTCATCTTCAAAGTCCATTCAAGAACCATCAAGAGGAAACAGTAGAGAGGAAAACTGGATCAGGAGGTCACAATAGCAAGAGGGATCATCATTTTAACTTAGAACTAAAGAAATCAATTAAAAAAGATCCAACTCAACCCATAAGACGTTTGGCATGTGAGAGAGGAGTTTCAGTTATGACAGTCTCAAAAAAAAGAACTTGAAAATGAAATCGTACTTCGAGGCATCTTGTTACTCCACGACAGAAAGTTAGAAGGTTAGAGAGGGCGAGGATCATCTTGAATAATTTGAAAATGATCCTGAAATATATATATATATATATATATATATATATATATATATATATATATATATATATATATGAACTTTTATTTCAATACTTCATGAGCTTCCGATTCTTAGCTATGATTAATTAATGATGAACATGCAATTTTCATTTATGATCGATTTTATAACGATTCTTCTGTTAAGCTTGGAGAGTAATTATAGATTCTTATTGCTCAAAGTAGAGTCCCCCTCGGAGAAGATATCTTTAATCATTTCTAAGATACGACTGTTCAAATCTTAATGTAATAATTGGGCAATTTTGCTTTTACACAATTTGGACATACCTAAAGAACCAGACAAACCTACCCAGGTTTCACCTACGCGGATCGTCAGGGTAAACTGGCTAAAGAGGTATTATAAGAACAGAAAATATATACATAAAAAATATATATGGAATGAAAGCAGTGATGACACCGACTCTGAATCCATGAAAAAAATTGAGGATGTGCAATTAGTAAATACTAAACACTTTAGATACCTCAGCGTATGGGCCCCATTATAACAAATTAAGTCGAGGAGAAAAAGAAATTGAACATAAAATAGGTTATGCCAGAGGGTAGGGTTGCTTAACATTGTAAATTGTCCCGAAACCAAAATATGAATCTGAAAATTCGAGACATGTTATTCAAGAGCCTCGTAAGGTTGAAATATTCATATGGATTCTATGTAAGGTGCCAGACCCGTTCAGAAATATCTAAACGTGTGTTTGATTCTGCACAACACCTCCACAACTATAATTAAGACATATATATATATATGTGATAAGTGTGTGTATATATATATATATATATATATATATATATATTTATTGTGTGTGTGTGTGTGTATTATTATTTATATATTATATGCACGGTACTTATTAGAAAGCGCTCAATATCAAAGATAGAGCTAACATATTTGGTTGGATAGATTTGAGTTTGTGATCCTGGGTTTCACGCTTTTGCGATCGTCAGAAAACCAAGGGTCACAAAATCACATTATTGACATTAAATCAAAAAAAATATATATATATATATATATATATATATATATATATATATATATATATGTGTGTGTGTGTGTGTGTGTGTGTAAAAAAAATAGAGAAAATAGGAAAGAACTCGTTAGGTAAATAATCCAAAGTTCTTTAGTATTTTTTGTTATTATTTTTAAAAAATAGTATATCGATAAAAAAGTACATTTGATAAATATAATTATTTATTTAAAATCATATCATTGGAATCATATTTTTAAATAAATAATTATATATATATATATATATATATATATATATATATATATATGAAGAATTAATGGGTTTTATGTATTACTCCGACATATTTTTATTACTTTAAACATTATTTTTGTGGATACCCATATTTGAGCAGACGTTCCGGTTAGTTTAAACTATTTATTTCTCCCACAGTCCTGAACTTACGAGAAATCTTATTAAAGTGCTCCATCCGGCAGTATTCGAATCTGGGTCCCTCTTTGCAGGGAGACTTTTGAAGAAATCTGAATGTGCAATGCGTACTCTAAAGGTGAATAGAACATTGCTTAATTATGAAGTTCTTTGTAGCCTAGTGGTCAAAGCACGTCCGATCAAAGAACAGTTTTATCTGTAAATGGGGGCATATGTTCGAATCCTAACGGAGCGCGTATTTTCTTTAACAAGATTTCTAGAATATTCAGGCCGGTAGACGAGATTAAAATAAAAAGAACGCCTATTTACACATGGGGATTCACTAAAAATAACGTCTACAGTTTTTTTTCAATTTTTTTATTTATATATTTTATATATATATATATATATATATATGTGTGTGTGTGTGTGTGTGTGTGTGCGTTATGAAATGAACAAAGTCCGACAATTATTTTAAGATATTTTTGTTTATACATTCTTTTTATAGATAGAAATATTTAAGTAAATGCTCTGTTAAGGCACGTCAGTCTATATGACGGTGCCGTAAAGGATACAGGTTGGATTCCTGTCGGAGGACGAATATTTTCTATGAAAATTTCTTGGACATTCAGGCCGGTAAATGTTGTTTATTGCTCTGTTTATTATAAAGTAAATTATTAAGTAAATGCTCTGTTTATTATAAACAGATCATTTACTTAAATATTTGTATCTATAAAAAGAATGTATAAACATAAAAATGTCTTAAAAATAATTGTCGGACTTTGTCCATTTCATAATGTGTGACGTCATTTTTTACATTTGGATACGCTTTGAGCAGATATGAATGTACGTGAGAGAATCAGGGAAGATTGAAGTTTAAAGACAGTAAATTCGACCTTGCTAATCGAACGCTCCTCTGTGGCCGGCCAAATCGGTTAAAGACTGGTCAGGCTATATGACGGTTCCGTATAGGATACAGGTTCGATTCCTGTTGGAATACGCATATTTTCTATGAAAATTTCTCGGACATTCAGGCCAGTAAATGTTGTTTAATACTATTTATTATAAAACAGAGCGTTTACTTAAATATTTGTGTGGCACCATTTATCAAGGCAGAAAAAGAAAAGAAAGAAAAAAAAAAGAAAGAAAAAAAGAGAGGCGAGACCCAAAACGTGGATGATAAGCAGAACACCACGGCTAAGAGACAATGGACAAAGGATATTTTGATAAGTAACAAATGGCGAAAGAATGTCATTACAATGACAGGGAAATTCTGAGTGGATAAAGGAATCAGGTGTGTTTTGGCGACGGCTGTGTTATCTGAAGATAAACGTAAACGGGAAAAACTGATTGGCCGACTGGCCAAAGAAAAAATCAAATGAAAATGTTATTTCGATAAGTGACAAAAAACAGGTGAACTAAAAGGGCTTTGGATAGATATGAAAAAAATTAAAAGCCGCATACGATGTGTCCACTGACCGATTTTTTTCGACGGAACATCTTTAGCCTGCGATAATAAAATTATGTTATCAGAAATATGTACCGAAAGGAAAATGAATGGGAACTTAGAAATGTTTTTTTTTTTTTCTTGGGGGCGACGTTTGATATTTTTTGTTAAAAAGACCACCCATTCTGATAATTAGCGATAAAATGACTGACGAAACCACGTGTAGAACAAGAGTTATGACCGCCATTGTTCATATTGTCCTGTTTGCGGCTAGAGAAAATGATAACTGCGATTAAAAGGAAGAAAAGGAAAAAAAAAGATAATTTTTTTTAGTTAAGCAAGATATTTTTTTTTTTTTTCCTGAAACAAAGACATCATTGGGATTCGTCCACGCCCGACTAAGACATCATTGGTCGAGTGGTGATCACGTGACGCACGAAGGAGGCTGTCGCCGCCCATCCAGAGGATGGGTATGAGAAGCTGCTACGAAGAAGTGGGGAGGGCAGTTCACGCCCCTCTGAAGTATGGTGGTGAGAAGGTGGGAGTAAGAAAAGGTTCCCAAAAATGGAAAAAGTGGAAAATTCCTAACCAAAAATAAAAGAGGTGGATATGTATTTAGAATTATCGAGGAACCCCCGACGCCGACAAACCCACCCCGGTTTTGGTCGGCGTCCATATAAGCGAAGCCGCAACGAGCAGAAATCAGTTCGAGAAGAAGCAGAGTTGCAGTTAAGTTCGAGTTGAGTTCCAGTTCAGAGTTCGAGAGAGTTCCGCCTCGCAGATAGCTGACTTGAAAGATTCACGCAAATTCCGGACTCCTCTTCAACCCAAGAACAATTATTTTGAAGAGCGACTTAGATCCAGACCACCAAAATAAGTTTTTTTTTTCGACTTTCGTCCGAAGACACACCGAAAAACCAATTTCTTAGAGAGCAAACAACTTGGAGCGTTAAAACTCGCCTAACGGAAAACGACGTGTCACAATCCATAGAACGGGTCGGGAGATAGATGCAGTCCTATGTATCGAACAACTAGACATAAAGTTTGTTATCCTTTTTCTTTGATACCTTGAACTTTTGAGTTTTCATTTTATTTTCTTTTATGCACATTTTTGTGGTGTCACCCCCGTTGAACCCGATTTGCATTACGGCCCCAACTACTGATTGATCTCGTCTGCCTAAGATCAATTCACAACGTGGGTAGGCAGACTGGAGATCGATGCAGTTACCTTGGTAACCAGGCGTTGGAAGCGAGTTGGGAACGACGAGGCTGATATCAAATCTAACCAGATTCCCACCCGAATCACCAAAAGGTTAGAACGTCACATTTGGGTGCTGCGACCGATACCAAGCCAGTTGGTCGTCACAGGACGAGACAACACGACTGACGCGACAGGCGGACGTCACGTTTGGAGCGGCGACACCCGAACGGAGCAGCGAGGAGCGAACAGCTGGCGCCGCGGCGAGGACGTCACAATTGGTGCTGTTTGGGACGTCAGGAACTGGGACGTCACAGTTGGATAGCTGCGACCAGGGGACGACGTCACATTTGTATCTATAAAAAGAATGTATAAACATAAAAATTGTCTTATTTTGCTATTTATTTTATTTGACTATTTTTTTTTTATTTTTGTTAAGGTCAAAAATTATAATTAAAAATAATTATCAATTTTTATCCATATTTTAGTATATTTGTTAAAAAATTGTTGTTTAGTTTATTTTTTAAATAAAAATCTTATTTTATTTTCAGATTATAAAAATGCATGTCGATAATCATACATTTTTTAAATCATTTAAAGATGTTATTAAAAAATTGTTAATTTTTTTTTCATAATAAATATTGTTTCTAAAAAAAGAAAAAAAAACGCTTGATAATTATGCACCAACCCAATAATAACAAGCAGATGAGATCAAGAGTTCAGCTCGGAAATTAACAATTGACTTTACTCACAACGCTATTCAGCACCAAAAAAGATATTTGCTAGGCTCAAGGCCGCGATATAGAAGAACATAATGAGGTTTGAAAATAATCCCCTGACCATTACTCTCGTTCCTTGTATTATTTTTTGCATTGTCTGCGTTAAAGTTAACCTCACCCAATCTTTCGTTCATGTGTATGGGGGGAGGATGATAATATGTAAATAAAGATATGTAGGGTGTATGCTTTGCTGTCTTCATCTGTCTCTCTCTTCATAAAAAAAAAAGGTCCATCGTTTATGGGTCTTCCTAGCAGCACGTGTTAATCTTTATAACGTCCCATTAGACACAGAAACGATGTGACGCGACCAGCTGCCCTAATGAGTGACGCCATTTTACTTACCAGTGACCGACATCGTCTCCTCTGGCGCCCCCTAACGGCAATGGCAACAAATATTTATCTAACGAACAATAATTACCAGCCTAAGCGCCATCTGGTGACTAGAAGCTTCTATTATTGTTAATTTTACTTGATTTTTTCCGCTCTCATTTTTTCGGTATTTCTCTTCCCCTATTTGAGCTGTTAAACTTTTTTTCTTCTTAATTAAAACTGCGATTAATTTTGAGAATATCTTTCTTTGACTTATTATATAATGAGTCTCAAGGACTAGCATTCTCCTTTTTATCATTTCAAACACAAAGTTTCAACTATTGAATCTTCCGGTCATCATCAGCTGTGAATTTTAGATAAACCACTATTTTCTCCAAAGAAAAACAGTGTTGCCGTTCTTTAAATGTTGTCAGATCCAATGTCCTTTTCTTTCCTTTTTAATCGAGATCACTCCAAGCAAGGCAATAAAGCCACTAAGACACAAGTTGTTACTGGGTGTGGAAGAATTAAAAAAACAGAAACATTACTAAGGAGCGAGAACAAAAGAGTGATCAGAAGGACAGTAGATAACGATTGACATTGCATTTAAATTTTTGATGATTAAAGTTGGGTGGGAAGCATGGAGCCAGGAGTGAGTTCCAAAAGCGAGGAGTGCGAGAGAAGAAACAGTCAGCATAGAACTTACGGTTACATCTAGCCGACAACAACTCTTTAGAAAAATTACTGAAATTCTAATTGTTAACCTTTATTTATGGCGTGCTTTTGCAATAAAATAAATTTTCAGAAACTGATCTGAAATCAAATAAGCAGATTAAAAACGTTTAATTTCAACAACCAGCCGAAATTTTATAAGTAAACATTTTTTTCAGATAGGAAAATGACGATTGATTTCAAATCATTGTTATAATTGTGGAGAAAAATGATGCATTTCAATATTTCTGGCTCAACTTGACATCCATACTGTCTCATTTTGATCTTGTCGATGTGACCTCAATCTTCTGGATTTCTCCTTCTATATTTTGGTTAGGAGTCCTTCCTTTGTTCAAATTTAAATTTAATTTAAATCAAAGGGAATAAATCAGTTGCAGTTTGTGCAAAAACAGCTTGATCTGACTCCTTTGATATTTATTTTATGCAATAATTGATTGAATGAATTGCTGAACAGATTTAAACATTGATATGACAGATGAATTGTCGCAACAAATATGTATTTTAAGGCACTGCGCACTGACTGGTGATTTCTGGCTCAACATGACGTCCATATTGTCTCATTTTGAACTTGCCGATGTAAACTCCATCTTCTGGTTTTCTCCTATATTTTGGATAGGAGTCATTCCCTTGTTAAAATTTAAATTTAATTTACATCAAAGAGGAAGAAATTAAGTGGGTCGGGGGGTTGTGCTTCCACGGGGACCTCCTTTGATCAAAATGTAATATACTTATCCAAGTATCCTAGGAGCCATTCCCCTGTTCAAATATAAATTTAATTTAAATCAAAGGAACATCTCCCCCATAACCCTCTTTGATTAAAATGAAATATACTTATCCAAGTGCCCTGTGTGATATAGTTTCAGAATATACGTCGTTATGGGGGACTATCTCCAAAAGCTGAGGAGGAGTTTGATCACAAACAAACAGCCAGAGGCTACAACATTATATATATCGACGTCATTAACGTCATAGTTCTACGTGAAAATAGCCTTATTGGTTCGTGAATTTGGCGATCCAGTTCAATCCCTAGGCCGGATATTCCATACTTAATATAGAAAGAGCAATACAAAATAAAAACTTGTTAACTCCTCTAGATATGGACGACGGAACATAAGCAATTTTCCACCGTAGAAAAAATAATGGGTTCAGTTCGGACTTACTGAAAGGTTACCCGAATGGATAAATACCTGATGAAGGCTGTACAATGGTCAAAACGTTGTGACAAAAACAACAAAGATGAAGATAAAAAACACTGCATATAAATCAATGATTCCCAACGTTTTTTCATCTTATGGAACCAATTAAATTTATTTTATATATATTTCTGGGTCATGCGTAGAATGCACATGTTTCGGCTTCCAATACCAACAGAATTCGAGAAAGAGCTATTAACGATGAATTTGTCTATATTTCTGAGATGAGGTATCATGTACATTATTTATATTATTCGGATAATTGTCCTCATCTTTGTCACCATATTTATTACAAGGTTTCGGCCTTTCAGTATCTGTCTATATTTCTGAGATGAGGTATTATGTACACTATTTATATTATTCAGACTATTGTCCCTCATCTTTGTTGCCATATTTATTTTACAACGTTTCGGCCTTTCAGTATCTGTCTATACAAATTGAGATGAGGTATTAATTTTTTATTTACATTATTCGGACTATTGTAAATCATTTATCACAAAATTTTAATATTTATTACTCCGGCCTTCTTCAGGTGGTTGGAATTACGAATGAATCCTATATTTCGATCACTGGGGTAGACTGTTCTAGTTCCACGCGCCATGTTTAATGGATGTCAGTTATAAATATCGCCTATTAATTTCCCTCTGAAAAATTTAAGTTCAATATAAGAACTCACATTCATTGGGTCCTGTAACTGGATCGATCTATCCCAAAGCCTTTATCCACTGTGCCATGTGTCCTTGAGGACATATTGTATGAATAAAAAAAGTATTATAAACCATTTTTACCAGGGCTCATATTGCAATTTTTTTGCTGTTATCATTGCATGTTTTTACCAGAGTTCATATTGCAATTTTTGTTTTTCTTATATATTTTTCTCTGGTACTCCTTATTACTGGTTCCCAAAAATTGTATTCACTTCTATCGTTGGTCGGCTCAGGATTTTTTTGCGGCCTAAGCATATGTACTGATTCCATTAAGTTTATGGTATTTTCCAATGGTGTTTCTTGTCTATAAGTTCGACATTCCAAACACCTGAAGAAAACCGGAAAAACAACGAAATAGAAACGTTATAATAAATATGGCGATAAAGATGAGGACAATAGTCCGAATAATGTAAATAATGTAACGACGAATTGTTTTCTTGCGAGTATCAGTGAGAGTTTTAATATGGAGGCCCGTGAATACAAAAGGTGCATATACAGTACGAAAGCATAAAAATATTTTATGCGTATGTATGCACATGAGGAATTGGCAGAGATGTCAGAATTACATATTACAGGCGGGTACCATAATTTTAGAAATACCAAAAATGCAGGGCCGCAAATATATTATAAATCTATAATTATATAGATCTAGCGGTACGATACACGATTAGGGTGCGAATGACAACCGGTTCATATCTCGAACGAGCAAAAATATGGAATGCAAATCTAAACATTCCTACAATATTTTCAGTGATCTTCAAATTTTCCGAAGAAAAATTACAAGAAGTTTTCGGAGCGAGAGGTCACGAGTTCGAATCCCCTAAAATCACAACTTTATGAATGAGGCTGTTCATTCTTTTAGTAACATTAACTAACTTTATTCAAATTTCTGATGTAATCGTCCAACATTGGATGAGAATTTCATTGACATTCGTTGATTCATCGACTTACAAAATTTCCTTTTTATTAAATTTATGAACAAAAGAAGGATGAATATACATTTATGAAATTTGGATTATGTAAAGGGTCTTTAGTCTAGTGGGGATGATACTACACTCCTCGGGTGCGAGTGGTCCCGGGCTCCATTCCCGGACGAGCCCAAATGCATTATATTCTTCAATTTGTATCATATTCATTTTCTATTCAAATTTATTTAGTAAATATTTGACGGTAAATGAGACATTCATTAATTTTACCAAATCCTTTTTATCTTGCATGCATGGACAATAGAACGATGAATGCCCATTTATGAACCTATGACAATGTAATGGCCCGTTGGTCTAGGGGTATGATACTCGCTTAGGGCGCGAGTTGTCCCGGGTTCAATTCCCGGACGAGCCCGAATGCATTACATTCTTCAATTTGTATCGTATTCATCTTTTATTCAAATTTATTTAGTAATTATTTGACGGTAAATGAGACATTCATTGATTTTTTCCAAATCTTTTTTATCTTGCATGCATTGTGACGTCCCTAAACACAGCCTTCGCTCGCTCCTCGCTGCTTCGTCCGGGTGTCGCCGCTCCAAACGTGACGTCCGCCTGTTTGCGTCAGTCGTGTTGTTCCGTCCTGTGACGACAAACTGGCTTGGTATCGGTCCCAGCACCCAAATGTGACGTTCTAACCTTTTGGTGATTCGGATGGGAATCTGGTTAGATTCGATATCAGCCTCGTCGTTCCCAATTCGCTTCCAACGTCTGGTTACCAAAGTAACTGCGTTGATCTCCAGCCTGCCTTCCCACGTTGTGAATTGATCTTAGGCAGACGAAATCAATCAGTCGTTGGGGCCGTAATGCAAGTTGGGTTCAAGCGGGGGGTGGTATCGCACAAATACGTATAAAAGAAATAAAATGATAACTCAAAAGTTCAAAATATCAGAAAAAAAAGGATAACAAACTTTATGTCTAGTTGCTGGATACATAGGACTGCGTCTATCTCCCGACCCGTTCTATGGATTGTGACACGTTGTTTTCCGTTAGGCGAGTTTTAACACTTCAAGTTGTCTGCTCTTTAAGAAATTGGTTCTTCGTGTGTCTTCAGGCGAAAGTTGAAAAACTTATTTTGGTGGTATGGATATAAGTCGCTCTTCAAAACAAGTTGTTCTTGGATTGAAGATGAGTCCGGAAATTGCGCGAATCTTAGTCAGCTGATGCGACGCCTGCTTCAACTAAGCACTGGAGACTGACTCTGGGAAACCGGAGTCCGAACTTAACTCTGGAACTGATTTCTGCTCGCTGCGACTTTGCTTATATGGACGCCGACCAAAACCGGGTTGGGTTTGTCGGCGTCGGATGTTCCTCGATAATTCTAAATACATATCCACTTCTTTTATTTTTGGTTAGGAATTTTCCACTTCTTTCCATTTTTGGAAGCCTTCTCTTACTCCCACCTTCTCACCATACTTCAGAGGGGCGTCAACTGCCCTCCCCACTTCTTCGAAGCAACCTCTCATACCCATCCTCTAAGTGGGCGGTGGCAGCTTCCTCCTTGCGTCACGTGATCACCACTCGGCCAATGATGTCCAGCCGGGAGTGTGAGATCCCGCGGGCTTTGTTTCAGGGAAAAAAAATATCTTGCTTAAAAAAAAATTATCTTTTTCTTTTCCTTTTCTTTCTTTTAATCGCAGTTCTCATTTTCTCTGGCCGCCAATAGAACAATGCGACCAGTGGTGGTCATAACACTTGTTCTCATCTGGACTTCGTCAGTCAGATTACCGCTAATTATCAGAATGGGTGGTCTAGTCAACACAATACCGTCGTCCGTACCCTAAAAAAAAAACAGTTCCATGGTTCTAGTCATTTTTTGGTGCACCTTTCTGATAACATAGTTTTGTTATCACAGCCAAAGATGTCTTTGTAAAAAAAAAACGGTCAGCCGTTACTCCGTGTGCGGCTCAGTTAATTTTTCATATCTATCCAAAGCCCTGAATTTCACCTGTTCTTCGTCAATTATCAAAATAACATTTACAATTGGAGTTTTTCTTGGCTAGTCGGTCTGTGGTTTGCTAATTTGAGGTTTTCCGCATTGAGCTGCTCATATCTATCCGCCGATAACACAAGTTCGTCGACAGAACACAGTCGATTGCCCCATCCACCTAGAACCTTTCTGCCATTGTAATGACACCTTATTCGCCATTTGCTATTTATCAAAATAACATTATCAATTGTCTCTGGTCGTGGGAGTTTTTTTTATGATCCACGATTGGGTCTCGCCTCTCTTTTCCTATATTTACTTTCTCTTTTTCCTTTCTTTTCTTTTTGCCCTGGCAAATGGTGCCACAACATGAGCGATAGAACAAAGAATCCGCATATATGAACAGACGATAAGGTAATGGCTCGTTGGTCTAGGGGTATGATACGCGCTTCGTGTGCGAGAGGTCACGGGTTCACTTCCCGGACGAGCTCGAATGAATTACATTCTTCAATTTGTATCGTATTCCTCTTTATACAAATTTATTTAGTAAACATTTGAAGGTAAATGAGACATTCATTGATTTTTCCAAATCCTTTTTATCGTGCATGCATGAACAATAGAACGATGAATGCCCATTTATGAATTCGAGTTACTGTCTTGGCTCGATGGTCTAGGGGTATGATACTCGCAAAAGGTGCGAGTGGTCACGGGTTCAATTCCCGGACGAGCCCGAATGAATTTCATTCTTCAATTTCTGACGTGTACCTCATTTATTCAAATTTATTTAGGAAACATTTCACGATAAATGAGACGTTCATTTATTTTTCCAAATCCTTTTTATCTTGCATGCATGAACGATAGAACGATGAATGCCCATTTATGAACCCATGTTAATGTAATGGCTCGTTGGTCTAGGGTATGATACTCGCTTAGGGTGCGAGTGGTCCCGGGTTTAATTCCCGGACGAGCCCGAATGAATTACATTCTTCAATTTCTAACGTATTCCTCTTTATTCAAATTTATTTAGTAAACATTTGACGGTAAATGAGACATTCATTGATTTTTCCAAATCCTTTTTATCTTGCATGCATGAACGATAGAACGATGAATGCCCATTTTGGACTGTGGATTATGTTATGTCTCGTTGGTCTGGGGGGGTATGATGTGTGCGAGTGGTCACAGCTTCAATTCCCGGACGAGCCCGAATGAATTACATTCTTCAATTTCTAACGTATTCATCTTTTATTCAAAATTATTTAGTAAACATTTGACGGTAAATAAGACATTCATTGATTTTTCCAAATCCTTTTTATCTTGCATGCATGAACGATAAAACGATTAATGTCCATTTTTGGACTGTGGATTATGTTATGTCTCGTTGGTCTAGGGGTATGATGTGTGCGAGTGGTCACGGCTTCAATTCCCGGACGAGCCCGAATGAATTACATTCTTCAATTTCTAACGTATTCATCTTTTATTCAAAATTATTTAGTAAACATTTGACGGTAAATAAGACATTCATTGATTTTTCCAAATCCTTTTTATCTTGCATGCATGAACGATAAAACGATTAATGTCCCTTTTGGACTGTGGATTATGTTATGTCTCGTTGGTCTAGGGTATGATGTGTGCGAGTGGTCACGGCTTCAATTCCCGGACGAGCCCGAATGAATTACATTCTTCAATTTCTAACGTATTCATCTTTTATTCAAAATTATTTAGTAAACATTTGACGGTAAATAAGACATTCATTGATTTTTCCAAATCCTTTTTTATCTTGCATGCATGAACGATAAAACGATTAATGTCCATTTTGGACTGTGGATTATGTTATGTCTCGTTGGTCTAGGGGTATGATACTCGCTGATGTGCGAGTGGTCACGGCTTCAATTCCCGGACGAGCCAAGAATGAATTACATTCTTCAATTTCTAACGTATTCATCTTTTATTCAAAATTATTTAGTAAACATTTGACGGTAAATAAGACATTCATTGATTTTTCCAAATCTTTTTTTATCTTGCATGCATGAACGATAAAACGATTAATGTCCATTTATGGACTGTGGATTATGTTATGTCTCGTTGGTCTAGGGGTATGATGTGTGCGAGTGGTCCCGTTTTCAATTCCCGGACGAGCCCGAATGTATTACCTTCTTCAATTTGTATCGTATTCATCTTTTATTCAAATTTATTTAGTAAATATTTGACGGTAAATGAGACATTCATTGATTTTTCCAAATCTTTTTATCTTGCATGCATGAACGATAAAACGATTAATGTCCATTTATGGACTGTGGATTATGTTATGTCTCGTTGGTCTAGGGGTATGATGTGTGCGAGTGGTCACGGCTTCAATTCCCGGACGAGGCGAATGAATTACATTCTTCAAATTTCTAACGTATTCATCTTTTATTCAAAATTATTTAGTAAACATTTGACGGTAAATAAGACATTCATTGATTTTTCCAAATCCTTTTTATCTTGCATGCATGAACGATAAAACGATTAATGTCCCTTTATGGACTGTGGATTATGTTATGGCTCGTTGGTCTAGGGGTATGATGTGTGCGAGTGGTCACGGCTTCAATTCCCGGACGAGACCGAATGAATTACATTCTTCAATTTCTAACGTATTCATCTTTTATTCAAAATTATTTAGTAAACATTTGACGGTAAATAAGACATTCATTGATTTTTCCAAATCCTTTTTTTATCTTGCATGCATGAACGATAAAACGATTAATGTCCATTTTTGGACTGTGGATTATGTTATGTCTCGTTGGTCTAGGGGTATGATGTGTGCGAGTGGTCACGGCTTCAATTCGGACGAGCCCGAATGAATTACATTCTTCAATTTCTAACGTATTCATCTTTTATTCAAAATTATTTAGTAAACATTTGACGGTAAATAAGACATTCATTGATTTTTCCAAATCCTTTTTATCTTGCATGCATGAACGATAAAACGATTAATGTCCATTTTGGACTGTGAATTATGTTATGTCTCGTTGGTCTAGGGGTATGATGTGTGAGTGGTCACGGCTTCAATTCCCGGACGAGCCCGAATGAATTACATTCTTCAATTTCTAACGTATTCATCTTTTATTCAAAATTATTTAGTAAACATTTGACGGTAAATAAGACATTCATTGATTTTTCCAAATCCTTTTTTTATCTTGCATGCATGAACGATAAAACGATTAATGTCCATTTTTGGACTGTGGATTATGTTATGTCTCGTTGGTCTAGGGGTATGATGTGCGAGTGGTCACGGCTTCAATTCCCGGACGAGCCCGAATGAATTACATTCTTCAATTTCTAACGTATTCATCTTTTATTCAAAATTATTTAGTAAACATTTGACGGTAAATAAGACATTCATTGATTTTTTCCAAATCCTTTTATCTTGCATGCATGAACGATAAAACGATTAATGTCCCTTTATGGACTGTGGATTATGTTATGGCTCGTTGGTCTAGGGGTATGATGTGTGCGAGTGGTCACGGCTTCAATTCCCGGACGAGCCCTGAATGAATTACATTCTTCAATTTCTAACGTATTCATCTTTTATTCAAAATTATTTAGTAAACATTTGACGGTAAATAAGACATTCATTGATTTTTTCCAAATCCTTTTTTTATCTTGCATGCATGAACGATAAAACGATTAATGTCCCTTTATGGACTGTGGATTATGTTATGGCTCGTTGGTCTAGGGGTATGATGTGTGCGAGTGGTCACGGCTTCAATTCCCGGACGAGCCCGAATGAATTACATTCTTCAATTTCTAACGTTTTCCTCTTTTATTCAAATTTATTTAGTAAATATTTGACGGTAAATAAGACATTCATTGATTTTTCCAAATCCTTTTATCTTGCATGCATGAACGATAGAATGATGAATGACCATTTATGAACCGATGATAATGTTATGGCTTGTTGGTCTATGGGTTTGATTCTCGCTTAGACTGCAAGTGGTTCTTGGTTCAATTCCCGAACTTGCCCGAATGCATTATATCGTTCAATTTGTTTCGTATTCGTCTTTCATTCAAATTTATTTGGTAAATATTTGACGGTGAATGAGACATTCTTTGCTTTTTTTCCAAATCATTTTATCTTGCATACATGACCGATAGAACGATGAATGCCCATTTATGAACACAGGCTGGTGTAATGGCTCGTTGATCTAGGGGTATGATACTCGCTTTGGGAGCTAGTGCTCCCTGGTTTAATTCTCGGCCGGGCCCCGAATGCTTTACTTTTTTCCATTTTCTATCATTTTCATCTTAACAAATATATTGAGTTAATAAATGACGGTAAATGAGATATTCATTGATTTTTCTAAATCTTTTTTATCCTTCATACATGACCGAAAGAACGATGAATGCCCATTTATGAACCCGTACTAAGGTAATTTCTCGTTGGTGTAGAGGTATGATACTCGCTTTGTTTGCGAGTGGTCCCGGTTCAATTCCTGGACGGCACCGAATTCATTTCGTTTGTAAATTTGTATCATTTTCATAATCTCTTCAAATTTTTTGTAGTTAATATTCGACGCTAAATGAGACATTCGTTGACTTCGTTTTTTCAAAATTTTCTTTATCTTTCATACATGACCAAAAGATCAATGAATTCCCATTCCCGAAGTTTCGCTTATCTGATGGCTCGTTGGTGTAGCGGTATGTTTATTTCTTCCGGTGTGAGTTGTCCCGGTTTCAATTCCCGGGCGAGCTAGAATGCTTTACATTCTGCAATTTGTTTCATTTTCATCCACTTTCCAAATTTATTTAGTAAATATTCGACGGTGACAGTGACATTCATGTATTCATCGACTTTCCAAATTTCATTTATTTTTCATTCATGACCAATTGAACGATGAATGACCATGTATGAATTTTTGGTTACGTAATGGCTCTTTGGTCTACGGGTATGATACTCTATTTGGGTTCGAGTTTTTTCGGGTTCACTTTCCGGTCGAGACCGAATGCATTACATTCTTCAATTTATACCATTTTCATCGTCTATTCAAATTTATTTAGTAAATTTTTGACGGTGACTGAGACATTCATTGATTCATCAACTTTCTAAATTTCATTTATGTTTTATACATGACCGAATGAACGATAAATGCCCATTTATGATTTTAGGTTATGTAATGACTCGTTGTTCTAAATGCGTGTGTCTTGCTTAATGTGCGAATGGTCCTGGGTTCAATTGCGTTCCGTTCTCCTATTTGTATCATTTTCTTCGTCTCTTCAAATTTATTTAGTAAATCTTCGACTGAGACATTCTTTTATTCATCGACTTTCCAAATTTCCTTTATGTTTTATACATGACCGAAAAAACGACTAATGCCCATCTATGAATCTTGGGCTTTGTAATGGCTTGTTGGTCTAGGGGTACGTTACTCGCTTTGGGTGCGCATAATCCCGGCTTCAGTTCTTAGACGTGTCCGAATGCATTCCATTCGAATATCCGTCTTCTTTTTATCGTCGATTCAAATTTATTTAGTTTATATTCGAAAGTGCATGAGACATTCATTGTTTCATCGAGTTTCAATTTTTTTTTTTTTTCTTCCTTCATGACCGAAAGGACGATGTATGCTTATTTATGAATTTCGCTTTTTCTCATGCCTCGTTGGTCTACGGGTATGATATTCGCTTAGGTTGCCATTGGTCCCAATTTTCAATTCTCCGAACGATCCCGAATGCATTACATTCGGCAATTTCAGATAATTTTCTTTGTCTATTCAACTTTATTTAGTAAACATCCGACGCTGACTGTGACATTCATTGATTCATTCTCTTTCAAAATTTCGTTTTGTTTCATTCATGATCTCCAGAACCGTCGATGCTCCTTTTTGAATTTTGCTTCCAGCAATGTTTCGTGTGTCCAGGGTTTTTTTACTCGCTTCTGGTGCGATTGGTCCCGTGTTCAATTCCTGTACTATCTCGAATGCATTACATTCGGACACTTTCAATCATTTTCATCGTCTGTTCAAATTTATTTAGTACACATCGGTCGTTGTCTGAGACATTCATTGATTCATCTTCTTTCATAATTTCCTTTTCTTTTATTCATGACTCAAAGAATAATGAGCGTCCCCCTTTTTACATTCAGTAACTTTTTCATAATCGGAACTCAGCAATTCGGATGCACCATATTTAATAATATTTTCATAATTTATTGAAATTTATTTATTAAACTTTCGACACTAGCTTAGAGTTTCATTTATTCTTTTGCTTTCATTTCAATGATAACCAAACTGACTATTTAACTCTTTTTATTATGGCGGATGCTTTTAATTGCTTTGCTTCTCTTGGTTTTTGTTACCCTCTTCGGCTGCGCGTATTCTTTGTTTCTCTTTCCTCACGCGCCTCAGCCATGGGATATGTCTTTATATTTTTCTAACATTTACGTAGTTTATTCACAGTTATGAATTAAACGTCCGACACTGGCTGAGAGATTCTTTCATATTTCGACATTTCCTTTCATTTCAGTCATATCCGTTAGACCGATGAGACCGCATCTATAATAGAGGATTTCTATTGTTGCTCGTTGGTGTAGACAAGTTTTTTCCCTCCGTAGGTGCCTAGTATTATTTTGATGTGACATATATCGGATGTGAAACCTTCGGTTTTCTCTACTAACAGAATAAAGGGGCAATTCGAGTTATTAACTGTAAATTGTTTTCTAGTGAGACTTAGTTTAACTGTTAATATTAATGAATTATCAATACACATGATGCGTTTAAAATATGTATACATAAAATTTCAACCACCGTTGCGAAAAATTTGTTGTTGCCATTTCCATCTTCCTATTTAGCTGAATGTGGCTTTAGTGCTTTAAATGATTTGTCTTTGAAGGAAATAAATCGACTGGATATCACTAAAGGAGGAGACTTGAGGCTTAATCTGACTAAATTGGTGCCTAATATAAAATGTATCTGTAGCAGACATGACGCACAAGGATCTCACTAACAGTCAGTTTGTGATGAGCTCAAATTTCATTTTGCATTATTATTTCATGATTAAAATAATCAAAGTATATTACAGAATAAGATTTCATTCAAATATTTTGTATTTCTGACTTTCATTTTTCTGTCTTTTTTTTTTTAATTTTCTCTTTCATGGACGCCATGGTCTTTGGAGGCTTCTTTAGAGACCAAATTAATGGCCTTTTAAGTTTCTTTCACGTGAACTGCAGTAAAATTTTGAATATGCAAGAATTAAATATTCCAGTGGTGGGGGCACCAGAATTTTAGAAATACCAAAGTGGAGCATAGCCGAAAACCGGTTTGGAACCACTGATGTAAATAATGATGACTCTTCATCCCAGAAATTATCAACGTTTTTTTGTTTTTTTTTTTTTTTTTTGTCAAAAAGAGATTATAAATAGGGTTAGCAAAGTAAATAGATTCTTGAGAAACATGTGACTCTGCGATATACGATAATCCCCCCCCTTTCAGATACTAATGTAAAAAGAGGCCGTTATATCAAAATAAATGTGATCATCGATGAAACGAAAGGAATGAATATTAATGATGGACAGTTTATCTATGAGTTTCATCTCAGTTTTTATCTCTCACGAGGTTTAAATTTTAAAAAGAATTCAACCATTTCTGCAATTCTTTTAATTTAATTATTTATTTTTTTACAGTAAGGTTCACTATGTACAAGGCCTGGGGGCCACTCAAGGTAAATGGTTACGCTAGTGAGTAGTTTGTAAGGATAGGAGAGGAAAATAACGGGTAACCCTAGACTTGAACAGGTTAAGATTATTGTGATCTTGGGAGTCTGTTCCACGGTTCACAGGAAGAAGCTGTTCGAGTGGAACTTCCCACCGATGGAAATACCAAAGGGAATGTGGGTGGGTGGGTTGCTACAATGGAAGTGGCTTTGTGGGTCCTTGCCTTGAAGGTTAGGGCTTGCTGGAACCAAGGGATGTACTTCGTCCGAGCATTTTCCGTGGAACTAGTGATAGGGTAGCGAGAGGCTTGTCACATCCTGTCTGTGAGAAAGAGAGAGAAAGGGAGGGAGAGAGAGAGGGAGGGAGAGAGAGAGGGAGAGAGAGGGGGGAGAGAAAGGGAGGGAGAGAGAAAGGGAGGGAGAGAGAGAGAGAAAGTTTGGAGGGTGTAAAATAATTCGTCACCGACAAGGAATCGGAGATGCTTTTGGAATATATATATATATATATATATATATATACAGGAATGCTTGTTCTGTTTTTCCTTAAATACATCAACATACGCATTGTAACTTCGCTAGCCTATCCACACGCCAACACAAAATCACTCACACGGAAACACATACTGCAGCTCCCGACTACACCAACAAGATAAAAAAAAAAACAGAAAAAATAATCAGTAGCCCAACCCGACTCAGTTCAGTCAGTGCCATGCGTGATACACGCTTATGCGATCATGTATCTTTCGATACATGACTGACGAGGCAGTTTTTTCCCGTAGTAGGTTGCCATTTCTTTCTGCGGTAGATCAGTTGCCATCCAAGACTATGAGAACTTTACCTGTCCTGCTATTTACCCATAGCTAAGGGGAGAAGAGGATTCATACCTTTCCCAAAGGCATAAGCACGTATATGACTGTAGTGGATTCGACTGGAATTCGAACTCGGCTCTCCGGATTCCTCAATCCATTACTATCTACCGTGCCTCTTCCAACCCGACAAGAGCTACCATATTTCAACTGAACCGTGATTGTTTGACAAATTCTTGCGACACTTGGACGAAATGGTTGACAAGATGATGAGTTTAAACACCCCGTCTTGTCATTTGCTTGTTTGGTTTTACAAACTTATTGAGATGATTAGAATCGGAAACACAACGGCTTATATTTCAGACACGTCTTTCTTCTGGGTTTAATCAGGGAATATTTGATAGCGTTCATATTTGGCTGAAATGTCTTCGAAGGTTTTTTTTTTCACTTTTTTCATTCGGAAAAAAAACGATTTAAATTCCTTTCAATCGTTTAACATTTGTCAAGTCGAAATCTTTTATAAAATCTCTCGATTTCTGTGCAATTTTTATTTTCTTTCTTTCTTTCTTTCTTTCTACATTTTTTCTTTCACTCTCTGCAATTCTTTCACTCTTTCTCTCTCTCTCTGCATTTCTTTCTTTTTACTCTCCCTTTCTCTTTCTACATTTCTTTCTTTTCTCTCTCTCTTTTTGATTTTTTCAAATTTTCTTCTTTTCTTTTTTTCTCTATTATCTCTCTTTCGGCATAAAAAGGAGAACTTTCTGCATTTGAATTTTCTCTCTCTCTCTCTCTCAATTCTTTTCATTTTTCTTTCTCAAATTTTCTCTTTGGCATTTATTTCTCCTACCCCTCTCTGTGTTTTCTTTTCTTTTCTCTCTCTTTCTTTAAATGTATTTCTCAACAAAAGACTCTCTTTTTCTATTGAGCATTAAAATTCAATTTCTTAAAATTATTTTGCCACTCAATAGAAATAAATGTTTTTGTGATGTTTATAAATAACCGATTGCTTTGAAAATAGATTTTATGATTAAATTGCTTATTGAATTAAGAAAAAAGATATTTTCATTTTTGAAATTGGCAACCACCTTAGCATTTAGAACACATGCTGAGAGTAAACGGAAGTCAGCAGTATATAAATGGAATCAAGCAATGAGGATATTTTGAAAATTCAACTAAAATATATTTTTTTTGGTTGAAATTTAAATAGTTAAATTTTAATTTTTAAAAAAAAAAAAATGGTGAATCTTAAATTACTTAGAATATCAAGACAAATGCATATTATATTGAACACACACACACATATATATATATATATATATATATATATATGATGTGTGTGTGTGTGTGTGTTTGGACAAAGAAGAGATATAGTCTTAAGATGTTGAAAGTATATTTATGGGATAAAGTGCTCAATATCAGAGATATAGCATGTGTGGCCTGACGATTGCATCTAAAAATGAAACAAATGATTTCTCTAAATGTTGACTTATATGTTATTTTTATATATATATATATATATATATATATATTTATATATATATATATATATATATAAATATATATATATATATATATATATATATATGTATGTATGTATGTATGTATGTATATGTATGTGTAATGCATTTTTTCTTTAAATAAAATCGATGTCCCAAAATATAATTATTACTAACAAATAAGACAAGTTAAAGTTTTTTTTTTATGAACAAAACGTAAAATATAACAACGTAAAAATTAAATATTTCATAATTTAAAATTTTAAATTCAAAATATATCTGCCTTGATAAAGTCCATGAGAGGATGAAAGGCGTCGATTGTAATGTGTTTTCCTTTTGTCTTTACATTGTCTTTTTACAGATATATATATATATATTTAGAGTTGCATCTGAAATATCACCCCACACATACACATGTGTTGAATTTATCAATTTATTTAAAGGATATCTGTTTGTAAAATTTAAGATATTACTTTACACACACACACACACACACACACACACACATATATATATATATATATATATATATATATATATATATATATACAGTTAAATACAAAAATTACCTCAACATCGGGATAGACTATTTCAAATCGTCCCTTAACGGGTTTTGTCAGTCACTCTAACGAAAGCCATCCCTTCAGTAATCTATTCCGATGTCGAGGTAATTTTTAAATTTTTTTGTATAAAAAATACATATGCTCTGTTATAATAAATACAAAAATTTCGAATTTAGACTTGAGTTTATTAATTATTCGAAATTAAATTACACATAATATATATATATATATATATATATATATATATATATATATATATATATATATATATATATATATATATATATATATATATATATATATAAATCTGTATAAAAATAATTATATCTTATTTTTAATTTTTATTCTTTATTCAAATTGAACAAATATTTAACTAAACAATTTATTTTTTTAACAAAACAGAAATAAAAAAGGTTAAACTTTATTAAATAAAAAGTGATTGGAATAAAAAAATTTCCTTAAAAATATAATTGAAAATCAAACTGTTATCAAAATGGAACCGTTAAAGCCTGTTTATATTTTTGTGCAGAGATTTCGGTTAGTAGTTTAAAATTTCTATCCACCTTGTTAACATGGATTTTTAAGTGTTAATTATTTTATCCAGATTAAGGCACGTTTTTATTATAAACGGTTCCATTATAGGATACAAACAAAATTTCGGTTAAATTTTTCGAAATAATTTTAAAAATTGAAAATTAAGATATTCAGGCCGGAAAAATTGAAATTTAATCTTACTGTTTTGATTTATAAACATTCTTTAATATTTTTTATTAAATATTTTTTCTATAAAAAATGAAATTATATATTTAAAAAAAATTTTTATCTTAAAATATATATATATGCTTTTATGTTAAAATATTTACATCGATTTTATTTTTAAATTTGGATCATTTTTTATAAGACTTTTAAAAACTATTTGGAAAAACCCGGATTATATACCAACGAATTGCAGAATGTATTTATCTATATATATATATATATATAATATATATATATATATATATATTTTTTGTGTGTTTTATAAAATTTATTAAGATTTATAGCAAAAATATCGGAACACCATAAGAAGACATAATCTAATCATTGCAGATACGTGTATTGAATTTAAAAACAATATCCAATAAAGGACATTTTTTTGGGGGTTTTTTGTTTGTTTTAATTTGTCTGTCCCTTCAGGCATTTTTCGAAGATTAGCCAAACTTTTCAAGCCTGACCAGTTTGTCCATGTGTTATGGATGATGGAAAGAATGGAACAATGGTTGAATTAACGTCAGGAATGTTTAGGATAGTGGAACTGGAATTTTATCAGTCAAAATTTCTTTACACCGGTCCCAATATGAAACTTTCAAACAAATGATCAGTCAACAAAAAAAAAAACAAAAAAAAAAAAAACACTATTGAGTGGTAAATATAAAAATTTTTTGGCGCCACGCCCCAAGATTCTCTCACTTCTACTGATTTTTTTTGTCAGCAATTACCCTTAAGTGGGTTGTCGGTCCGCTTGGCTTATTTCTGAAGAGCTGAATTTGGCTTCATATTTCCAGAAAGATGTTATTCCGACAAGGAAAACCCTGATGGAGAAATGTGTGGATCGTAATCATTTTCAAAACTCTAGACAAACCAAAATACATTGCTTTTAATTTCATTTTTTTTTTGTTGTTTTTTTTAAATATGTATGATATTCCAAGATAAAAAACCTTTTTAATCAGTTTGGATTTTTTATATTATTAATATTAACCTTAAAAGGATGTAGATTTTATTTGGATAGCAGGTGTAGCATCTCTTTCAGAAATGTCTAAACTGCCATCTGTATGCAATCGTTTTCTCGGGTCAATGATTAAAATTATTTTTTTGAATGAAGACTAAAAATTTTAAAGAAGACAACACATCAGATCTTATAGATTGGCGCTACACAATCCTAAACAAAGAACTTTACAAAATGACAAAAAACACATCAATTGAATATTTTCAGCAATAACAAAAGCTAAAATGGAGAGCATATGTAACTAGAAGGGAAAATAATGATATAATCATGATGCTGAACTTCCACGCAACCTTGGCATACAAATTTTGAGAAATAAACTTCCATCAATGACATTTAAGTTAACAATATAAAGTCATATCAGGTCATCCCATAAGTTCTGTCCGAATTTTAACTTTTTGTTAAAATGAACGAAATTTAAAGAGTATTTTATAATGTCTAATGGAGCTGAACACTATTTTTATGTTTAGATGCATTTAAACTGATCAAATTTTATTTCAGAGAACAATAAAATTAAATTTTGTTTGATTAAAAACCCTGCTAACATGGAAGTACCCAAGAATCATTTGAAGCACATAATGCTTTATGAGTTCAAGAAAGGAAACTCAGCAGCCGAAGCGGCTAGAAACATTCACTCAGTTTATGGAGAGGAATGTGTGAATGAAAGAACTTGCAGAAGATGGTTTGCAAAATTCAGAGGTGGAGATTTCACCCTTGAAGATGAAGATCGAACCGGACGTCCAGTTGAGTTTGATGAAAAGCTTCTTGAAGCAGCCCTTGAAGAAAATCCTGCTTTATCAGTTGAGGAATTGGCAGTGGTTCTCAGTTCAAACCATACAACTGTTCATCGTCATCTTCAACAACTTGGAAAAGTTCCTAAACTTGGAAAATGGGTGCCTCATGAATTGTCTGAAAACAACCTCAAATCCTGAGTTGACATCTGCTCTTCTCTCCATTCTCGCCAACTTGTTTCACCTTTTTTGGATAGACTTGTGACTGGCGACGAAAAAATGGATCTTTTATCGAAATGTTAAGCGTCGTAGACAGTGGCTTGGTAAAGGGAAGGACCCCAGCCACAGCCGAGAAGGGAACTTCATGGGCAAAAGGTTCTTCTTTCAATCTGGTGGGATCGCCAAGGAATAATCCACTTTGAATTCTTACCACCTAATGCAACAATTAATGCTCAAATATACTGTCAGCAATTAGAGCGTTTGAACCAAGCTTTGAGGAAAAAAAAGACCTGCTCTAGTGAATCGAAAAGAGGTGATGTTTCATCAGGACAATGCGACCCCACACAGCAAGAATCACGTCACAAAAGATCGAAGAACTTGGTTGGGAGAAAATTCCTCATCCACCTTATTCTCCCGATCTTGCTCCTTCAGACTACCATTTGTTTCGTAGCTTACAGAATCATTTGGAAGAAACAGCTTTTTTGTAACACAGGAAGAGGTTAAAACTGACATTTGTGAGTTCTTCGAATCAAAGCCAAAAAGAATTTTACAGTAATGGAATTAGTAAGCTTGTTAATAGATGGAAGGAAGTCATAGATAATCAGGGAAAATACATTGTTGATTGAATCTGTAATTAAATGTAACATTTGGTCACTTGTTTTCTTTATTCAAAATTCGGACAGAACTTATGGGATGACCTGATATATATATATATATATATATATATATATATATATATATATATATATATATATATATATATATATAATATGGAATTGGATTGTTTGAAATTCATATTTTAACAAAGAATAAAAAATCATCGAATTACATTTTAGTTTCAATAATATATATTGATTATATATATATATATAATGAGATATTTGTTATGAAGATATATTAAGAAAATATAATATTAAAAATATTTAACTACATTTGTGTTTAATAATATGAAAGGATATTAATAAAATAATCTTAAGGTTAATATATGAACGTTAATTTCATTTACAAGAAAACCATAATATATCCAAAAATGCATATATAGTATTAATAAATAAAAGTAAAACAAAGAAATATAACAATGAATCTCCGATTTAGGATATTACATTTTTATATATAAATTATATACATGGAGATTATAATGATAGGATATCCGAATAATTGGCTTAAAATATATATACGGGTTAGTATGAAACATTGGGTATTCTATTATGTTAAAATTTCTTGTTGGTTATATTTTTAGATTATTTAAAACTTTTTTTCATTTATTGAATTTGTAAAAATATTTAAATTTTTTTTTTTTTTTTTTTTTTTTTATTTTTAAAAATTTTGAGATTTATTATCGTATAAAAGGTATTAATCGAAAATTTTTGATGTTTTTAAATTTTTAAATTTAATTTAAAAACCATTTTTTTTTCAATTAAAAAGGGTTTAAATATGTATTATTTATTTTAATTAGATTTTTTGAAATCAAACATTATTTTAAAAACAATTTAATTGGTTGGATGAAATTTCAGTCAATTTATTTTTAAAATTTTTTATGATAAACGTTTCTAAAAAGATTTTTGGATATCAGCAATACAAACATATATCACCACAGAATACAAAAAAGACCAACAGGAGAAGAATCTATCATATGGTTCAACCCAATTACAAAGAAAAAGAAAAAAAAACAAACATAGGAAAAATATTCTTCAAACTCTTACACAAACACTTCCCAGAATCAAGCACCTTACACAAGATATTTCAAAAAAAAATATAGTAAAAATCAGCTACAGCTGCACCGAGAGCATGGCACAAATAATAAAAAAGCACAATAGGAAAATTATCAACAAACCACACGAACAAATTAAACAATTTTTTTTTGCAACTGCAGAATAAAGAACGAATAAATGTTTAAACGGAAATTGTTTACAAAACAAACGTAATATACCAAGCCACGATAAAATCACCAGATAATGATGATGAAAAATATACATAATTTTATAACTGAAGGACCCTGGAAAAAAAGAAATTATACACATTAAAACATATTTCACAAATAGTAAATATGCGAACAGTACTAAATTTTCTAAGTATATCTGGGAAAAAAAAACAAAACGCACATCACACCAAAAATATCTTGGAAGATAAGGAAAAAGTCATCAGCCTACAACAACCAATCAAATTTTTGCAAACTTTTTTTTGGAGGAAAAAATAGCTATCATTTTTCCCCGACCAAAATAAATTATTAAATAAAAGATTGAGAGCCTCATCTCAAAATGCAGGCATGAAAAATAAATTTTTACATACGTAACCTAAAAAATGATGTTTTAAAAAAAATAAAATAAAAAAAAACAAATAAAAAAAAATAAATAAAAAAATAAAATAAAATAAATAAATAAATAAATGTTGCTTAAAATATAAAAAAAAAAAAAAGAAAAATATACAAATAAAATAAATTTCCTAAATTCATTCTTACAAATAAACCAATCCCAATTAAAAAAAATTTAATAAAAAAAAAAAATAATAGTTAGAATGAACTACAACAACCAATTTAAAATTGAACAAATAGCTTTAATTAAATTCTCAAACCAAAAACAAAACTTTTAAATACGTGATATAAACAAATTTTTACTACGTTAATAAATAAAAAAATAAAAAAAAAAAAAAAAAAAAAAAAATTAATGAATAAAATTTAAACCCAAATAAATAGACATTTTTATAGAAAAAAAAAAAAATAATATATATAATAGAATATATATACAATGCACCAACCTTATATATATATATATATATATAAATAGCCGAGAAAAATAACAGCATATGTGGCATGACGATTGAATATAAAATGATGTAAAATTTTTAAAATTTTTTTTTTTCTTAGTTATTTTATTTTATTTATATATTTAAAAAATTTCTCTGATTTTTTTGCATTTATATTGACACATAATATATTTTTAAAAAAAAATTACTTTTTTATATATAGATATATATATTTATATATATATATATAATATATATATATATATATATATATATATATATATTTATTATAAAATTATAATATAGAAATGAAATATCTAGAATTTCTTTGAACTGTTTACAGAGCTATGAGCAGCAAGGACAAATCGCAAACCTGAATTTGATAAATTATTTCATAAGGTTTAATTAATTTATCATCCAATTTTTCGGAATTTTTTACAAATAAAAAGACGATGGGATATGTAAAATTGATTTTTTTGATAAACCAATTTGAATTATTAGTTATATTTTAAATTGATGCTTATTTGCCAAATTTAAAAGCAGATATTTATATTTTAATTAAAATTTATTTATACGAAGTTAAAAAATTTATTTTTTTGTTTCAATTCTGAAAAATTTATTAAATAATGATTGTAATTTCAAAACTGAATTAAAAACTATATAAAATTTTTGAAAATGATGAAGTATTTCTGGATTGAACATTTTACCAAATATCGATATCGATAAATTTTAAAAAAATAATATATATCATATTCTTTTATTTTTTCCAAGATTCTGTTAGGTATTTTCTCTATAACTTATATATATATGGATAAATATCTATATATATATATCATATATATCTATTAAAAAATTTTTATTGGTGAAGATAATTTTGATTAGGGAAAAAAATCAATCATTTATTGCTGGAAAATCTCTGCTTAATTTTTTAGAGAAAAGAACAATTTGAAAATCTCTAAATCGAAATATATATATATATATATATATATATATATATATATATATATATATAATATAAAGGAAATTATTGGTCAAGATAACATTGAAAAAGGATACATCTGAATAGTAATTAAAAAATTTATTTCAATATATATATATAAAAAAATTTAAATTTAAATTTAAATTTAACATGCAGATTTTTAAATTTAAAAAAAGTAGATCAAAGAAATGATCACGCTCTTGGTTTCAAGGATAAATATAATATCTAAATTTAAGGTGATTTTATATATATTTTATAAATAATATTTTTATTTAAGGGTATACAAAAAATAAGGATATTGAAATTTAGGCATAATGATATGTGTATATTTAAAAAACATCCTTTTTCATCCTGGTTTTATGAAATTAAAAAAAATATATTTTTATATTGTAAAATGCAAAATACAATTTCATAAAAAATGATCTCTCATTCAAATTTTAAAAAAGATTTGGAATAATGAAATGTTATTATATATGTTTTGTTATTTTTTTAAATAATAAAGATTTATTCAGAAATCACTATGGTTTGATCTATATTTTTAATATTTTTTTTTTAATATTTCACAGTTTAACAATATGGATATGAAAGAAAATTTATTTAATATTCAAAAAAATTTTTTTCAAATTAAAATAGTTTTAAGTTGAGAATTTTATAACTTGAATAATTTTA
>CAHIKZ030002191.1:152500-237500 GCA_903632075.3 Acanthosepion pharaonis
AAAACTGTCCTTTGGTTTCCATGTCTTCATTGCTCCTATATTCCGTCCATGGTATTCTCAGCATCCTTCTGTAGAACCAAATCTCTGTTGCTTCAGGTTTGCTCGTCATCTGTGCGTAAATTTTCCAGTCTATTTTTGCCAAACAGGAGGACTGATCGGTCTTACAAAACATTCCAACAGTTTGTTTCTAGCAAAAATTTGCTTGGTTTTTATACTTTCTTTCACTATTGGAAGGGATTAAGGCCATACCACGTTGAAACACGGGTTCCTGTAAGATCTCCGAAGTTAAGCAATGTCGAGCCTACATCTCAATGGGTTATTTAATGCCGACAAGATTTTTATTGCTGGTATATATATATATATATATATATATATATATATATATATATGAAGAAATATAAATTTATTTTTGTGCTATATATATATATATATATATATATATATATATATATATATATCAAAAAATGTATTGCTGGTAATTTTTTTTTTCAAAATGTAGATTGGTAAAAATTTTTATTGAAATATTGCTGGTATTAAAACCTATTTTTATACTTTGATAGTGTTTTGACCCTTGGAGGGGGTAACTATACAAATATAATGGGACCCTGACAGGTGCTTTACCCCGGGTCAAAGGTGGATTTTAAAACAACAGCAATCAAGAGGTCCTCAAAACCTCACGGTCAAAGGCCTTGCTGCTGGATGTAGTTTATCGTCATACCCAGGACAAGATGAATGAAAGGTTTATAATTTTAATGAAATAATTTTGATACATATTTAATAATAATGGAAAATTTTTTTATGTCTAGTAATTTACTAAGCGAAGCTTAGACATGGAAGAAAGTCCAAAAGTTAGAATAATCTATTGAGGTTCGAAATCCCTACTCAGTCGTAAATGACCCAGCTTACATGACCTGGCATGGAAATACCAGGTGATATAAGCTGGGATGTGTGGACGGTGTAATGGATAATGATTCTGAATAGTTAATCGTAGAGCCGAGTTCTAATTCCCGTTGCCTTCATTATATTCACCTACCTTGAGGAATGGATAAATCTGCTTAGTCTCCCACCCCCAAAAAAAAAAATTAGGGGCAAATTAGTAAGACTTGTGTAATTAAAACATTATTATCTCAAAAAAATATTTATGGATCTAAAAATATTTTCTGGCTTTAAATAACCTGCAAAGGGTTGATAATCAGTAAATCAAACATTTGCGTGGCATCTTTCGTTATCCCAACTCAACTTCGGATTTCTGTACCACATTTTCTGTTATCTATTATAACAGTCCTAGTAAAATTTCTGTACTGGCTCCAATTTTCCATTTTCTTTTCATATCTTGCATCTTGGTATATTTCTATTGCTTATGGCCATCCATTCTTGTTTCAATTGATGGTTAGTCTTGTCTCTTATTTCTTTCTCTAAGAGTTCCTAGTTTTCTTCCTCTGTCCGGCATCAACACGATATCATCTGCATATCATAGGTTGGTAAGATTATGTCCACCAATAATAAATCCTGGTAGAACATTTATTTCTCTTCTGGTTACCTTATTGTATAGGTTAACTAAATCTGGCGAGACGCTGCATCCTTGCCTTATACCCCTTTCTACTTTCTTCGGTGCTTCCTCAATTCATTTTCTATCCATATTCAAATGCATTTTCCCTAGTAAATGCTCCGGATCAGTCTAATATCTTTTCTAAATCGATCAAGTTTTCTTAGTTGTTTAAATTGACTTGAGAAAGTCCGAAAACAGATCAACCGAAAAAATTTGATTAAAAAAAAAATCAATTCATCCCAAGGAAGGCGATAATGCCACTAAGACGCAAGGGGCGACCGGCAGTGAAGGAGGATGAAAAGACTATAGAAGAAACCAGAAACCCAATCCTAAAGTAGGAACAAGGGAGAAACCTCTACTCCGTTTCAAAAGACCGGGGAGGGGTTTGAACCGGGCGATAGGCTAACCTAAATGCCAAACGAAGAAGAAGATACTACATTTGACAGAATCTTTGAGGTGAGGAATTATCATTATTATATGAATCATTGGAAAGAGGGTTTGGAAAGTTTAACACTCACATGACATACAGACGCCAAGAGTGATTGACAAAAGCAGAGTATAACATACCTTATGTAAATGGATGTCAAAACAGGGTTTAGGGGTGTTAACAAAAAACAAAATTTACTAAGAGCTATAAAGTACAGGAAACTGGGGAGAGCCATGATCGCCAATGTCCTGAAGAGACACGGTACATAGGAAAAGAAGAATACGTATCTTAGAAGGACAGTACCGATGAAGGCGGGAGAAACTACTGGACGAATATTATTTACACTATTTATATTGTTCGGACTGTTGTCCTCATCTTTATTGCCATATGCGCGTCGTTTCGGCCGTTGTACCCACCGGCCTTCTTCAGGTGTATATTAGAATTTGAAACCGAACCATTTATTTATCCCACGGGTTTGAAATTTCAACTGATATCACCTGAAAAAGGCCGGTGCGTACAACGGTCGAAACGTCGCGAATATGGCAGTAAAGAGGAGAACAATACTCCGAATAATGTAAATAGTGTAAATAGTTACAATTCCTCATCTCAGAAATATAGACAGATCCTGAAGAAAGCCGGGGCTTACAGCAGCCGAAATGTCGTGAATATGACAATAAAGATGAAGACAACAATCCCAACAATGTAAATAGTTACAATACCTCATCTCAGAAATATAGACAGATCCTGAAGAAGGCCGAAGCGTACTATGGCCGAAACGTCGTGAATATGGCAATAAAGATGAGGAGAACGGTCTAAACAATGCAAATAGTTGCAATTCCTCATCTCAGAAATAGAGAAAGATGGACGAATATTGTTGACTGAAACAACAAAAATAAGGATACTCACCCGCGTAACTCTTGAACTGCGTTAATTTTATTTAACTGATTGTATGGCTTTAAAATAGAATTGACCCAACTGTAATACTCATTGTGTATGACAAAAGGAACGCGGCAATATAGTTTCTGTTTTTGTAATGTGAAAATTTTCCGTGGTTATTGGGTAGAAATTCTTATTGCTCAGGGTTTTCTAATCAATCACCTCCGCCAACGTCGAGTGAGTGGAAGAATTAGGGGTTTTAAAGATAGCATAAGGGCAGGGCGGAGGGTGGTCAAAGCGAAAAGATACAAAAAAGAAAGATAGATCTATCATCTTCTCCAATAATTAAGTTCTTTGGTCTGTTGATAGCGAACTTATATAAGCCTTGACACTTGGTCATCCATCACAGCCTGCTTAGATTTGACAAGAGGCTTCGGAAAATCTCACCCAATAACATCGACACTTCAGAATTGTGACATTATATCAACAATGTCGACAGAAGTTGTCATTTTTTTTTGTTTGCACGTCTTTATTCTGCAGTCATTTCGAAGTCTCTTTATTTCTTCTTTTTCGTTCTCTGTTGATTAATTCCAAGGCGGATTTACTAGAGTTGACCCCGACAGGAATTTTGTTAAGAGCAAAAGTCAGACGGGATTTATTTCTGTTTGTTTTGTGAAACACATTCGTCTTGAAAACTTCCGAAGAGTTGATTGAACGATTATAGAATGTTAATCGGCAAAAGTCTGGGGTTGAGGTTCTCAAAGTTTTATTTGTATTGACCATATATATATATATATATATATATATATATATATATATATATATATATATATATATTATGAAAGGGAAAGTCTGACAGTTATTTTAAAACATTTTATGTTTATACATTCTTTTTATAGATACAAATATTTAAGTAAATGCTCTGTTTATAATAAACAATATCAACGACATTTACTGGCCTTAATGTCAGAGAAATTTTCATAGAAAATAATCGTCCTCGGACAGGAATTGAACTTGTATCCTATACGGAACCGTCATATAGCCTGACGTGCCTTAACCAATTGGGCCACAAAGGAGCGTTCAGTTAGCCAGGTCAATTTTACTGTTTTTTAAACTACAATCTTCCATGAATCTCTCACGTACATTCATATCTGCTCAAAACATATCCAGATGTAAACAAATGCCGTCACACATTATGATATGGACAAAGTCCGACAATTATTTTAAGACATTTTATGTTTATACATTCTTTTTTTATAGATCCAAATATTTAAGTAAATGCTCTGTTTATAATAATTTGGAATGGACTGGATTAGAGAAAGTCTAAGTCGTCATTCCACTGAGAGGTGATCGCATTGGTAATTGATGGATAATATATATATATATATATATATATATATATATGATAGCTAGGAATAAGCACTATTTATATGGCATTTTAAAAAGCTAATAATCAACCAGTTGTTTTAAAGCTAAAAATATGTCAAATGTGTTGATTGCCCAGCGTGATGGTACTAACGACAATTTTGACATAAAATTTGCTACTCTGATGAAAGGTGAAAATATTTCACTTCGATATAAATGTCTCGCGATTGCCTTGATCGTAAGGTCATCTACAGTAAATTTGCGCCCTGGCTCGTATAATATTTTACCATTCCTGGCAGATCTTTTATTATCACAGTGTGGGATATCTACTAACATAAGTGATGGAATTAAAAAGAAAAAAAAAACTCTAAATGAATTATGGTAGATATTAAAAAATTCTAAAAAAAAGTTCTAAAATCCCCGGCACCACTCGTTCGCATGCGTAGTTGTACCAACACGAAGTCCTGAAGGGTGAAACGCGTCACAAGTAAATTTTTTCCACTTTGTCATTCAATTTCCCATATGTGTGTATGTTTGACTCTGTGTGTGTGTTTGAGTGTGTGTGTGTATGTGTGAGTGTATCTGGGTTCGAGTGTGTGTGTGTGTGTGTTTCAGTGTGTGTGTTTCTGAGTGTGTTTGTGTGTGTGTGTTTTTGTGTGTGTATTTTTGAGTGCGTGCGTGTTTGAGTGTGTGTGTGTTTGCGTGTGTGTGTGTTTGAGTGTGTGTGTATTTGAGTATGTGTGTTTGAGTGTGTGTGCGTGTATGTGCGTGTGTGTTTGAGTGTGTGTGTGTGCGTGTTTGAGTGTGAGTGTGTGTGTGTGTTTGAGTGTGTGTGTATTTGAGTGAGGGTGAGTGTATCTGGGTTTGAGTGTCTGTGTGTGTGTTTCAGTGTGTGTGTGTTTCAGTGTGTTTGTGTGTGTGTGTGTTTTTGTGTGTTTTGAGTGCGTGCGTGTTTCAGTGTGTGTGTGTTTGAGTGTGTGTGTGTGTGTGTGTGTGTTTGAGTGTGTGTGTGTGTGTGTGTTTGAGTGTGTGTATTTGAGTGTGTGTGTTTGAGTGTGTGTGCGTGTTTGTGTGTGTGTTTGAGTGTGTGTGTGTGTGTGTGTGTGTGTGTGTGTGTGTGTGTGTGTGTGGTTTAGCAGGACAGCTTGCTGTAGATCTTACCCATGGAACTAACCAAGCAATGAGCGATCAGCAGCAAAGTAGATATTTAATAAACTTATCTTTGTCTGGCACAGCGTCAAACAAGTGGAGCCCGTGTTTACTTTTGAAATCTCCTGATCATTTTTCTATTTCTTTCCCTGTATATTCATCGTTGGTGTTGAAGCAAGCGTCATGGCCATTAAAATAACGATTGGGGGTCGGACTGAGAACTTTTCATCAACCCTTCGTATGTTGTTTATGTAAACAAGTATAACGAAGTAAGTTCAACGTAAAAATGAAACCAATGTCACTCGCTAAGTGCCGCTCACTCTCCAGTCCAGGTTCACGAAATAAACAACATTTGAAAGGTCCACATTCCATTCACAATCCTTTTTGCCATTCCTCTAGGATATGATTGTTTTGCTGACCTGGTTCCTGTTTTGTCACCACTTGAAAAGAAATTAGAATCAAAGACACGTTTCTTCGTGGATTGCTGATCTTCCGACATTTGCTTTACGAAATCTTTGGCTGCAGCCTAAATGAAGCGATGTGGCAATTAAACTCGGTTCACTTTTCCGACTAGGGTTCGAATCTCAGCATGATGAATTTGGAGGTGAATTCTTGATGTAATCAGCATAAGGAGGCGATCTCTACGTGTGGAGCCGTTGTTCTTTGATAACCATACACGCATTGAATCTAGTCTGTATAATATTCACATATTGATTAACCCGTTGAACCCGAGAAAATGGTATACAGGCCGCTGTGTAAAAGAGCACGTACCGGAGAGATCAGTGAACCGACCAGAGCCATGAACAGCAGGGGCCCTGGGGGAGGGATCCGTACTTATCAGGGGGTCGCGGTTCTAGAGAGTGCTCACGTGCCCGAGTGGCTAGAACTTTAGTATTCTGAACCAGAAACTCGAGTTCGAATCTCACCATAGGAGGTCGATCTCAGTGTGCAGCAGTGGGAAGGACCTGAAAGCCTTACCATGAGTTCTCTCAAGTCTTATAAGTGAAATTGCGTAGACAGAAATATTCTGAAGTCATCCATGTTTTTTCCAAGCACGATGTTACAAGTTATTGTGACCGAGTTTTTGAGAGTACTGGCCTTGTTCCAATTTTTGACTACGCCAGATTATACGTTCTGTCCAAATACAAATGTGCCTGAGCAGGCATCTGCAACAGGGATTGTCTAGCCTCCCTAGCTCAGAAACGTATAGCTGGTCATTATGTAAATCATTTGAAAAATTCGCCTATCGAAAATAGCATCACCAGCGTGCAAACAATCAAAGTGGCATATAAATTCTTCTTCTTTATTTATGCACCGTATGTCTTCAGGAGACGAGCGATCACGGTTCTCCACAGCATCTTTTCTTTGTAATGTGTTTCGCCTCACTACTCATTCCAGCCCCTGATTTACATTTCATTTACTCAAGTACATTAGGTAACTTACTCATTAACCCTCTTGTCGTTAATATGTCCTGTAAGTATCAAACTTTCCACGCCGTCTTTCTTCATCATGTGACCCCCCCCTCCAAGTTTAAACACTCTCTTTCCGATCGTATTTGTCCTTTTTGTTACCGTTTTTCTTAAACTTTCCTCGTTGCTCACATGTTCTGTACATAGTATCCCGTTTAATAATTAAATTTATGTAATCAAGGAACTAAGAGAAAAAAGCACATTAAACCAGTTGCCATGAAAATATTTGTCCAAAAGACAGAGGGAAGCCATGTCACGTCGGAACAGAAAGTGACTGAATTCAAGATTCCTGATCAGGATCGATTACATGACAGACCCTTCTTTGGATTTTGTCAAGAATCTCTAGATGTACAGCAGGAGAACCTGACCAAATATGGCAGCAGTATTCAATGCACATACGGAATGGTGGATTTATAAATGTGCAAAATGGATTCTGACGAGAAAAATTGTCTAGCACGACATAGTGAAGCAACTTTCCTTGCAGTAGACATATCAATTGATTCAATCACTCCACTTCATTTCAGTGGAAAACGCGAGCCCAAGAAGGCGTAAAGTGTTGCTCTCCTTGAGTTTTGCATCAGCCATACTGATGGCAGGTAAAAAAACTTTCTCTATTGTGATTAAATCAAAGCAGTTTTGTTTAAATTTAAATTTTTTTTATTTACCTTTACCTTAGAAGAGTTACGATGATGGCGATTGAATTTTCGGATTTTGTCAAGGCATAGAGTGTGATTCTCCTGCAGTTTTGCATCAGGCATACTGATGGCAAGTAGAAATGGTTCTCTATGGTAATTAAATGAAAGATTTTTTTAGATGCGTTAAAATTTACAAGCCATTTTTTGCCCAGTTAACCACTGATTGCAGGTCTTTTTTTAAACAGATACCATTCTTTTATAAACAACAACAAATAAAATACATACGTAAACACAGTCAAATATGTCTGCATAAAAATGTGTACATTAATGTACACAGCCATTGTCTGACATAAACAGATGCATAGGAACACACATGCGAAAATTAATTTCTTCGTTAATTTGCTTTGCCTCGTTCTGTGGAGAAAATCAAAATAAAAACAAGGGAGTTAATGCACCGAAAACATTTTTCATCCAGGCCATAGGATAACATTTGTAAAAAAGATAAACATCTGTTTGTTGTGATAAGAAAAGCAACATTAAATGTCAAATAGACGAGTCTACAATTCATAATAACGACAGTGTTTTCATCTGAGAAATTCTTTTAACTTATAACGGCTAAAATCTTTATCAAGTATATTTTATTTCTTAGGATTATTTACTATAAAAATCGTGGAGAAAGGAAAACTTTAATAAAATCAGATTTGCCAAGAATATAAATTAATTCCGAAATGAATATCTTTATTCTGAATCATTCTTTGAAATTGGAATGTGTAAGTAATTTTTCAAATGTAAATCATTTCCTAAACTCGATAAGGTTTTTCATGGCATTGCTTTGGACAATGCAGTTACTTGACGACGTTTATTTTTTCTCCAAGTAACATACAAGAGGTTTTAACCCCCTAACAACAAATAAATATTTTCAATGGTTTTTGATGGTTGCCTCTTGGCTGTCAGTCTACAGTATTAATTAAACAGTGTGTATTGTAATTAATAATAATACAAGGAGCTTGAAATCGAACCCACCAAAATGTGACACATAAGCCCTCAGATTGATTGGAAAATGAATCTATTGGAAAAGATCCCAATCAACTCATTGAAGGGATTCCTGGTAACCCATGCCTGAAAGAAATACAAATAAATTGTTCTCACAAGTACAGTCCACACCTTACGAAGAGCTTTATCTTTGTAAAATATGTTTGACGTTATGTGTTTTTGTTTTGTTTTTGTTTTTTCTCAGAAAATTCAGTGGAAAATGTCATGATGCTATGTCTCTGCTTGCGACCCGGAAAGAAATTAGTACACACCAGAAATCAAAGGAAATATTATTATTATTATTATTATTATTATTATTATTAGAAGAAGAAGAAGAAGAAGAAGAAGAAGAAGAAGAAGAAGAAGAAGAACAACAACAACAACAACAACAACAATTTTCCCATGTAATACTAGTGACGATATGGAAGTTAGAAAAACAAATCATGAAATGAAACCATAACAACACACCACTCCCTGCCATAGGTCTTCCCGCAGACTTGGTAGGTCATATGACCATAGCAGAAATCGAAATACTACTAATAATAATAGTATACCAAGAAAAGTGCTATCAATTAAATGAAAATTCTCCTATAGAGCCTACGGGACCATAGTTTGAACCCGGTTCTACAGGATATAAAGCACGAAAAATAACATACACAAATAATAATAATAATAATAATAATAAAATTATCGAAGTATAAAGTCCCGGAAATCGACATAAAAAATGTGGAAATTGAAAAGTAGGTGTGCTTGGAATGATAAAAAGGAACACAACAACACATTGAAAAAATCCCTTGAAATCTCAGCTTAAGAGAAATACAAAAAAAATGTCTTGATGTCTACAGATCACACATTAAGAAGAACTTTGTCCATATAACGCTAGTGGTCTTAAGGGAGTTAGAAAAAAACAATGAAATGTAGCCATTTAAGAAAAGAACGCCCTTTAAGATAAGGAAAAGAAAAGGAAAACACAGTGTTTGAAAAATATTGGAAGAGTTACGCCAATCACTTTGTTTAATAATAATAATAATAATTATTATTATTATTATTATTATTATTATTTATGAGGGTAAGAGGTGGGGAGCTGATGACCGACTTTCGAGAGGGTTATTTGAATTTCGAAGGATAAGGAAGACAAAGTGACTTGATAGTGACATCATGATATTTTGAAATATCCTCAGTCGGAGAACTTCTTACCGACATGAAGGTATTTCTATTTGGGTCCCACCTACAAAGTGACATGCTATTTTTACCCCAGCCTGTTACCATATCGCACACATTTGGCTGTAGTGCATGTGACTCGTATACACTTATCAGACTGGCTGTCGTAATGGGCACATTAAGCTTTGAATATTTGTACTTTAGAGTCTCTTTGCTGGCGTCTAGTTCTTACACTCAACATTAATAACATTTGACAATATTTCAGTTCAAAATAAAAATAAAGATAACATTACTGCTACTAATACTAATAAAGCAAAAACAATAAGAAAATATGGCGCCGACTTAAATGGGGGAAGAATAGGGTGTGGCTTTCATAAGGTCAGTGGTTATTTTCGTTAATTGAAAAGTTCCACATAACCCAGTTGGAAAAAAATCAATTGATGTGGTTAAATAAGTGTACCCTAGGTAAAGGGGGTGTAAATTCAAATCTTAGCGGAAGCATATGTTTTCTTTTTTTTTTAATTTCCTGTTTTTTGACCTGATATGCTGCCTTCTTGCGCACGTGTGTACCTCAGACAGCCAGATAAAAATCCCTTACGACAAATTCCTGTTCATCAGCAGTTTCATGAAAGTCAAAAGGATTAAAATAGAAATTAAATATAGACAAACTTGAGACTAGTTTAGTCCGAATAACAAAATAAATAATTAAAAATAAAATAAAGATAAAACCGAAAGAAAAGTAGACATAGGACAAAGGGTTTGAAAAGCCGCATTTACCTCTGTAGGGGGAACGATCTCACCGTGCTGCACCTTTGGAAAGTGCTTGAAAAACCATACCATCGGTTGACCCAAGCCTTGTGAGTTAAATTGGATAGACGGAACACTTGGGGGCCGTCGATAGCTGTACTAGCAGGAAGTCACAAGTCATCGTGACCGAGGGTTTGAGTGTGCTGGTGTTCAGATTATTGATCATGCTAGATAACAAGCTCTCTCCCAGAAACTGTAACTAAGGTCTGCTCAGCATAGTTGCAGTATAAACCACAGGTGGGCTCGGATGTGCCTGAACGAGAAGGATTCGAGTGGCTAGCTGTTATTATGACATAGTGGGAGATCTATGAATATGTCATGAAAAGGGTTCTATATAACGAACTACAGTAGCAAATAAAATATATGTATACAAAGTGGTTACGTTAAACAAATGTACAAATAATACCTAATACTGTAAGGATACAGAAAACGATTATCTCCCTTCAGTGGAGATAAGTCACATGGGTCACATGACGGCCTCTTCGTGACGTCACACCATACAGGGAACAAAGCTGCAGTCATTTTACCGTTCGTGGGCGGCAACCAATCGGTAAGGTTACTTTATTTTAGCCCGGGTCCTTTGGCCTAAGCTGAAACTAAATCTACCTCCCCTGCAACTTACAACCACCTGAAGAAGGCCGGAGCGTAAAACGACCGAAACGTTGTAATAAATATGGCAACAAAGATGAGGACAATGGTCCGAATAATGTAAAAAGCACATGGTGCAGTTTCACTTTGGGTCATAGATGAATCCAGCCCGTTTAAATATGAAGTCCTAAAAATGGCGACTCCAGGTCAAGAGTATCTCAAAAGTATATGTAAGACTTTTCCTTTTCCTTCATCCTTATACTTGGCTTTTCTGTATAGTTATATGTGATATATTATTCTCCGCGTGGGGCATATGTATATGTATAGTTTTGTGTATGTCTTGGTGGTATAAAAGTCTCTCTGAGAACAAAGCATGTTTGTCTTTCCTTTTCCTTTCGGCCATTCTGTTCTATCCCGTCCGTGAAAATCGGTGTTGTTATATCACGGATAAAACAATACCCATAACGGGAGAAACGTAAATGGGAAAATAAATCTTTCTACCTCTCGTTACAGATACGATATTAAAGGAAAGCAATGCGTAGGGTAAAAAAAAAAAGGTTTAAACAGTTACATACTGGCGATGCTATCCTTTATGGGTAGAGTTAAGAGGTTAAACAAATAGGAACTGAGTGCTTTGATTCTGTGATCTTCTGTGTCGCCTCTGGTAATAACTAAGGGATAAACCGGAAGTGGTCAAAAACTGTGGTTAATCTAAAATGTAGCTAAATTAAAAAGGAGTCGAAAACAGGGAAACAAGTGGAAAATGAAACAATGTAACATGGTAACAAAACATTTCCACCCCATGTTATTTACTTGTAGCCCAAGACAAACAATCGAGGTTGGAATAACGAACAACAAATGTTATGATGGAAAGAAATCATTCGTTTTCTCCAGTCATGGGGAATGATCGTACCAACAATGAGGCTCTATGCTTTGAACGCGTCTCTCCAGCGGAACTCAAACAATCCATTGCTAAAAATGCTGGAAAAATGGCCGGCTCATTCTATCGCTCCGGAAAGTATTTGACTTTTTGGTTAATTTGAAGTATAAGCACCAAAAGGCTACAATAATGAAAATGTTCCATTATGGTGTGAAAATGCCTGATTCTTTTGAAAATGACAATAAAAGTTTGCGCTTGATTACCGTTTAGGATTTATCGAAAATGTAAGCTCGATCTCTTTCGCATTGTCTGGCCACCATTACTGCGTTGTTTAAATACGTTTGCCTCGATCAGTAATGCGCGGAAGCTTACTTAGTTAACGGCCTTTTTACTGCTTTTCGTATCTTCTTACCCGTCTTGATTACTGCGCAATTTTCGCGAAAGTTATTTTAAAATGCGCTTTCTTTTTTTTAAAAAATGAAGTTTTAAATGAATAGTTTTATTTTAATTGATATAAATTCCTTTTTTTCCAATTAAACGTATTCTTTCTTTGTAGAAGTGAATCTTTATGAAATAATGAATTCTTTTTTTATTAAAATGGTTTAAAATTTGTTATAGAAACAATTGAAAGCTTTTCTAAATAAATATATCATAGGAAAATCCTTTTTTCCAAGAAAAAACATCGTTGAAAAAAATGAAAACAGCATTTTTTTAACCTTTTGTCAGCCACGTAATTTCTATTTTATTTTAATTGTCGGATTTTAAGGAAACTTTCACGACGCAATTTAAAAAATAACATCGTTGAAAAAAATTGGGATTTAAAAAAATTTTTCATTTTTACTGCTGTATTTGGAATCGCGCATTCATTTTAAACTTCGTGCATTGTGCAGTAATCAAGAGAAGTGAAGCTTCTGCGCATTACTACTCAGCGCAAACGTATGTAAACAAATCCAGTAATAACAGCCGTTCTGTCGATGCGACGCAAAAGAAGTCGAACTTACATTGTCCATAACTCTTAAATGGTAATCGATCGCAAACTTTTATTGTCATTTTCACAACATAATAGAACATTTTCATTACCGTGGCCTTTTGGTGCTTATAATGCAAATTAACCGACTTTTTTTTGCTTTGCTTTATCTTTCCAAAAGTCGGATTAGACAAAAATGGACTATTGCTATCATATCTGATCTGGAGCTACACAATCCTCGATTTCAAACTTTGATAGTATTAAAAAAAACTTTACATAGTCTTGTTGGAGAACAATTATTCGCCAGTCTGTAGCCTCTTCTTCCAAGATGCAAGCTACTTTATCGATATATCCATGGCAAATGTTCAGATGAGCTGTATTGTTTATTTCCACCATTTCAGACATTTACAGATAGGACACACCAGGCCACTCCCACGCAGTCGAATCATCTTCGTTTTTTCCGCATTCTAAAAGTAAGAGATTTTCACTGAGACAGTTTTTCCCCAAGGAGGGCTACTTTATATCACAGACTCCCGCGTGAGTGCTTTCCAGAACACTACAATCTTAACATCTACAAGTTACGTGTCAATGGTTATCTATGCTCCTCATCTTCACCTTCTAACCTCTTTCATCCATATCACACACTCCTTTCATTATAACCATTTTAACACTCTACCTCGAGTGACTTTCGAGCCTTGTAGTAAGATAACGTTAGTAGTAAAACGTTCAGAATCAATAATAATGATAAACGTCGACAACGATTTAAAAAATAAAGCGAATGCTTTATATATATGTATATTTATATCTATATATAAAAAGGGTGTCCCAATAACTTTGACCGATTTTAAATGTAAATTACGTTTAAGCGTCTAATGAGTTTTTTTTCTTTCAAATTTAACAATTTAAGTCTTCGTCAGTTTCAGACATCGAAAGATTAACAATCAAGCAATGTGTTACAGTTATCGAAGCCTATTAGTAAAACAGACGTTCAAACAGGAATGCAATGAGAAGTTCCCAGGTCGCAACATCTCTCGAAACAGCGAAGTCAATTGGCCTCCATGATCGTGCGAATTGACGCCTTTAGATTTCTTCCTTTGGGGGTCATCTCAAAAGTAAGGTCTATGCCAACAATCAAACAGTTGAAGGATGAGATAATAAGGCATAATGGTGAGATCGAGGAGCAATTATGCAGAGACGTCATCAAATATTTTGACCATCGAGTGGAGGTGTGCCGCTGAAACCATGGTGGACATTTGGGCGATATTATTTTTCACACATAATTGCCATGACTTAAATAACATAATTCAATAGAGAAATAAATCAATTTTCACCAATAACACTGAATTATTTACTCCTGACTTTGATCCTTCTTAATGAAACACCCTTTATAACAGAACGAACTTTTTAAGCCAATTCGATATCTGTATCTCTGCCAGCAAATATTTTATTTACATAATAGACCTAATTGCTAGATGTAGATTGACACAAGGTCACAAATTTTGAGCTCTCAGTAAGAATGAAATTTACTAGAATACAAATAATTAGTGTTATAAGTTATCTAACCGTTGCTCTAGGGTCAGATGTCCTGAAGGTGTCGAATTTGAAAAAAGATTATTATCACTTTCGAAGCGAATGTGATAATAATCTGTTTTTGTTGGGGGGAGTTATTGTCAACTTTTTAATTCACTGGTGTAATTTTATCTCCTTTGACACGTTTTGGGTGTGGAGTAATGACATGCGATGCACAGAGGGTTTTTTTTTTTCGCAACAACAGGAATTTGAAGAATGTCGTGTCATGAACCCTACCAACATTCTCGCTGGTGCAACTTCATGCCCTGTGTACTCGTGCATGAGTCGAGGTCGATAAAAGTCTCGTACAACATAGTAAAAAGTTAGCAGCTACTCTTAGCTTCAGGGTCTACGGCCATATCACACTGAAACTACTAATTTTTGTACGATCAGCGAAGTTAGGCAACTTCGAGCCTTGTCAGTAATTAGATGGGTGACTACTTCGAATACCAGGTGCTTGAAGCTTTGATGTGTGTGTAATGTAACGAATAAGGGCTCGGAATTGTGGAGCCAAGTTCTAATTCCAGTTGGGTTCGTTAAATTCACTTGCGCGCAAATAACCTTGCGAAAGGCATGAATCTACGTTTGCCTCCCCCCTCAGCTATGGGTTAGTTAATAAGACTTGTTTCAGTAAATCATTTATCTCAAAAAACATTATTACAATCTACAAATATTTTATGGCTTTAAATAACCTGCAAAGGGTTGATAAGCCGTAAAAATGAATATTCACAAGTTTTCAAAACTTTTATATCACAAAAATCTTTTTTCTCTTAAATCATCAGATGATAACTTTTGCTTCCTTAGTTAGCACGACTGTTACGCCTTGCTAATAACTCATAAATAATTGATTATTCCGTTTTGATCGGAAGGAAAGACGGAAAAGATATATCAAAGACGTTGTTTGGTTTGAGTAAGGCAAAAGAGAGACAGACGATAGAGGAGGCGATAATACTCTCGTGCGTTTAACATCTGCTTCAGTGAAATTGAAAGCCTTGCAAATTTTAAATCTTTTCATTTGTACCTCCCTACTTCTTTAAATAATGAGCTTACAGTTCTTATTGCAATATTTTATTAAAATTTATTTTAAAAAATTATTTTCATACTTATTTCACTATAAATTGGTAAATGATAAGTATTGCATTGCATTAGTTTAAATTGTATTGTTCTTAGAATGTTGTAAATATAAAATTAGTCTTGTAAATAATCTAATAAATAAATAGTGTTTTATATTTTTGTTGTAAATTCTCAAGAATAAAATAAAGGTATAAATTCACTTTCAACATGTTTAGGTTTCATTTCAATTTCGTTTATCGCTTTTTATAACAATAAACGTTGCTGAGGATTGAAGGTAGTTAAAATAATAGCGGAGTCATAGGAAAAACCGTCCTTTTGACATTTTTTTCTTTTCTTTTTTTCGGGTACTTTGTCCAAGTTTGCCCTTTTTTTCATGCTTTGTATTCATTTTCTTGAGTTTTTTCAGCAATATTCTGGAACCCATTGCAAGGATTTTACATTTCAGAGATGAAAATTTCTCCAAGAGTCAATTTTCATCTGAAATTTTCAAAATTCCATCATGGAATCAAGTCTAACGCTTTTCTTTCGCTATTTCCATGGCAGATATTCAGATGAGCAACATTCTTTAGTTCCACCAGTTCAGACTTTTACTACTCAGTCATATTATATTAATTCCAAGAAGTCGAAACAAACTCATTTACTTCCTGGAATATCGTTTGTTTCCAAAGAATTGCTATACCTACCCCCACTGGCGTGGATGCTTCCATGAACATTAAAACTGGAACCTCTTCAAGACAGTGATCAATCGTCATTTATTCTTCACTTCCCATCACCACCTATTTCATTCATATCACACGCCTCATTCAATAACCCTCTACCTTGAGCGACTCTAGAGTCTTGTATTGAGTAAACCTTAGTATAAAAAAAGCCAACACAAAAGAAATTTTGTTAAAGATCAAGTGAAATGTTCATCATGTTAGTGTGCCAAATATGATTCAAATCCTGCTGCTCAGCCACTACTGCCTAGTCTGATTTGTTTTTTTTACGGCTTATCAACCTTTTGCAGGTTATTTAAAACAAAATATATTTTTAGATTGTAAAAATTCTGAGGGTTGGGTAATAATTATTTACTGACACATGTTCTATTAATTAATCCATTAAACTTTTCTCATATTTTTTCACATTCAATAACCACTTGAATCTTAGTGGCTTTATTACCTTGCTTGGAGTGAAATGATTCAAATAAGAAAAGATAAAAAGCCCAACGCTACTAAATTTTGAACTGATTTTCTTATGAGTTAACCCAATTGATTTTAAATGTAGAAAAGTCACCACAAGTCGCAACTCTCGAGCAATTCAAAATTTAGTCGCGCAGCCCATTTTAAATGTAACAAAATCTGACAATCCTCGCGATCACTGGTCCAGTGATGTACTACTGAGCTACATATTGCTTCCCGGGTGGGTTAGAAGACAGGCTATGAGTAAATTGATGTGAGTTTTTGTTGATATGAAGGAAGAAAAATGTCAAACAACCTTTACATTACAATCATTGCTTGATTAGAACTTGACCAATGATTGATACCATGTTGCAGATTGTATTTCGTCTCTAAATAACGCCAGACCTCCCGCTACGAACGAGACACGCGGCTGGCAGACCAACATTTCATGTCGTTGAGGTACTGGGCATTAATACTTTCATTTCTTTCTTTGAAGCAACAGAATCGAATCTTCTTTAAATGTTATTAAAGACAACACACGTTTTGTGTCGATTAATTTTATTGATCGTCTTTTCCAAATTATGAATAATAATCTCAAATAAGAAATTTCGTCATAAATTCTTCAAAGTTAATTTGGGAAGAAATTTGGTCCAGAGCTTTCGATTTTCTTAAGTCATCATCAAGTAGAGACAAATAGCAAGTTTCATAGATCTAGTGAGTGTACACAAATTGATGTGACGTAGGCGAGGTGTGACGTGTGTGTGGGTGCGTATTTATTTTATTTATATATTTATTTATCTTTTATATGCATTTGAGGAAGCGGGTTCTAGAATTATAATTGATTTTTATTTTTAAATGCTTGTTTTTCTTGTATGTGTATTGCTTCGAAGATCGTATGTCGATTTATTATTTGATTTTACTAGTATTTTAGGATTGTTTCTGAGGGACTATCTAATTCCACTATGACCCTGATGCTGCCTATTAATGTGTTGTCTGATAGCATTCTGGCCCGTTAGTGACAGGTGAGTCTCAGTGAGAGTGTGGTTGTAGTGTATCCTATGTAAGACGTTTCGTGTTTATTTACAGAGAAACACTCCCCGAGTGGGCAAGTATACTCATGTACACCATTGGCTTTGTATAGGGTGTTGAAAGTTTGGGGTATATTATTTTTAATAACTAGAATACTAGTTTTGAAATTTTTTATAGTAAATAACGAACCTGGTGTATTTGTTCTTATCGACTGGTTTTATATATCTATATATGATATTTTATTGCTGTTACATCTTTCTAGCAATTATGGTGCATTTGATTTTGGTAATATATGTTAATAACGTTATTGTCAATATTATGTTTATGACTATGGCCATTGTTAAACTTAAGATAATCCAATGTGTATAGGTTAAAATAGATATACGTATAGATATATGTAAAAATATTATTAAGTCTCTCTTATTCAAACACGCAGAAATGTAATGTTTAACAAAATTGTTTCGCAGGCCATTGCGATTGTGATTTTTGTGTTCCTAGCATATGTGCTAATTCCTTCGCATACGATAAGGCCAGAAAAATCTCCTGAGCCGACCAAACATAGAAATGAATACAATATGGGAACCAGTAATAAGGAGTGCTAGAGAAAAGCAATGAATAACAACAAAATTGCAATATAAGCTGTTGAGGATTCCGTGAATGGAATTCTGCACAAATAAGTACACAGCACCAGTAATTGAGATAGAAAAATAAGTGTATTAACGTAAGAATACAGACTTGAAGTGAAGATTAGTGTCCAGGAATGCGGGTTAGTAGAAAGTATATGTACAACTCTCTGTGAGTAAAGCCGTGAACATCTCTCTCTCTCTCTGGACTCTTGTATAACTCTCTGAGAAAACCCTGTGTCTGTCTCCGTATCTCTCAACTTGTCTCAACGTATCTCAACGTACCTCCACGTATCTCAACAGCAAGTATTCTTTCTGTCAGTATAAGTATACTTTGGACGAGTCCATCTTATGTAAAAAGGGGAGAGTCCCACAACATAAGCTCTGGTAAAAAAAATGCAATAATAATAATAGAAAAAAATTGAACAATGAGCACTGGTAAAAAACTGTTGCTGAGGTTTATAAACCTTAAAAATTTATACACAGATGTCCTCAAGAATACATAGCCCAGTGGATAAAGACGTTGATTAGATCCAGTGACAAGGCTGTGAGTTCAATATCAGGCTACAGCAGTAGTGAACCAAAACTTGGAGAGTTTAGTTAAAGGGAAATTACTGAGACATCCGGAAGAGGCATGACACGTGGAACTAGAACAATCTACCGCGGTGGATAAAATAAAGTGTTCCGTTCGAAATTCCAATCACCTGAAGAAGGTTGTGAATATGGCAATGAGGATAACAGTTTAAATAATTTAAATAATGCAAATAATTCGAGTTCTCTGTATTTCCCGATTGACAGTCGAGTTCAGAAATTGAAAAACTGATTTCTACAATTAACTTTTCGGACATATTTGTCTTTCCATAAGTCAAATTTGGCTGCGCAACCTAGCCACAGACTGTGTTTGCTGGAGCCGCCTATACAACCAAATAATTAGAAAATGCCCTGAAAAGACCCATGTATTCAAGATTATGAATTTAGACAGCTGGCGGTTGAATTTAGTCACATATATGCAAGAACTAATATAACTAACAATTTATACCATTATAACCGCAGAAACTCCAATCCTCATTGAGTGTTTTGCAACCGTGGCCTTCTGCCATACCTCTTTTGTAATTGTTCTTATACCACACCTCCTTGTGGTGTCTGTTTCCAGAATAAATATTTCTGTTTGGCAACTTTGTCAAATTGAGAATAAAATGCGATGGACCATTAGATTGAGTTAATAGTTTTTTAATCAGTGATACTTGCTTTTTTAATCAGTCTTCGAAAAATGGTTAAGAATCTTCAAGAAGTCACACGCCTCGCAGGCGACAAGTCTCTTTAAGGAATGCCCCTTGCTTCTTTGATCCAGGAATTTGTTTGAGTTCGTTCCTGTCGACTGCCTTCATACTTGTTCCTCTACATTTCCTTTTCCAGGTCTCAGAAACCCCAAAACCCTTTTTTTTGTCGTCATTAGAGTTCGTAAGATTTTCAGAAAATCATTAAGAAGAGAACGTTTCAAGAGACGTCATCTGACAATCATCGTTATTCAATGGCCACCCCATCAAAAGAAAAACAGACTAAACACAACACTCCGCCATTTTAACTAAACAAATCTCAAAAACGAGAAAAAGAAAATCAGATATTTTTTTTAATTACCTCAGTAAACAAGTACATTTTTTAAAGAAAGAAAGAAAGAAAGAAAGAAAAAGAATTCAAGTGTTTCCGCTTTGAAGTGATCGTCTGTTTGTAATGGAGACGATGGCTTGGACGATAGTCGGGACAAAATTCAATTAATGCTAAAAGTGTAAGATGTATTTCCCGGAATGGGGTTTGCCTTTTGGCGTGATTAGGTGTAAATATAGATAGTTCCGTGAGATCGCTAAAAACAGAGCATAGCATGACTAAAAAGACGCCAAACTTGACGAAAACAACATTTTAGCGTCTAAATGTTTATGTTATTATAAAGAGAAAAGAACAAAGTATTTTTTAATTATTTTTTAAAATTTTTCCCTCTTTTTAGAACATTCTAAATTTTGATTGAAAAACCTTGTTTCTCTTCGTGTCCAGCGGAACTAAATAACATCAAATTTTAGCGTTTTTTTTTTTTTCTGTATGACAGACATTAATTTTGAAAATCTTGCAAAAATAAAAATAATTGTCGGATTTTAATGAAACTTTCAGAATCTATTAAAAAATGATGGAACTTATAAATATGTTTTCCTTTTTTAAAGTCATGGCAATTTTTTTTCTCATATGTATTACACCCCAACACCATAACTAATTGTACGAAAACTTCATAATTTCAATTTTGGGCAGATTAGTGATTTAAAAGCACAAGGCTTTGAGGAAACCAATTCATGTTTTTTTTTTAGGACCACTTTTATCTGAAAATCATCTGTGAATTGTAACATACAAAACCCAATAAAACAAAAATATTATTTAATTTCAAAAGCCTTTAATTGCTTTTATTTATTTCAATGAACATGGACAATATTGTCTGAAAGCAAAAAGATATTTCGATAAAAAATGAATTTTTAAAACAATTATTTGTTATTTCTGAAATATTTTATTATTTTTACATTAAATGTTGGTAATTCTTCTAAAATTAGAGAAAAGTTTGTACAATTTAATGAATGTTGTCATTAAGTAGATATATATTTACAGATTATAATTTTCAAAGCTTCTTACAAACTAACGAACACCAGTATATAAAAAAATATAATTTGTGTCAATAATATGGCTGCAAATCAAATCTACGGAAGACCGGAAATATCATCGTGAGTGTAATAAAAAAGCATCACGTGGATTGAGTTCCTGTCTAGTATTTAACTTAAATACTGAATTTTTAATACAATTATTTGTTATTTCTTCAATTATAATAGATTTTTACATTTAAGTTGTTAAAATATTATAAAATTAGTTAAAAGCTGCATTCAGTTTCGTAAATGTCCTTTTGAGATAGATCTTTTTTTAGCGCGTTGTAAATTGTATCGTTTTGATTAATCAAAAGACCCGCAGTAATTAAGAAATGTAATTTTGTGTTTATAATACGGCTGTAATTATAAAGTACGGAAGACCAGCAAGAATAAAATAATTTGCATTATTTGAGCTAAGCATTGTTCTCCTCTGTTAAGACCTTTACTTTTGCGAAACACGTGCGTAGAAGTTTTGATTTTTCAATTTCAACTGAGAAAGGTAACTACAAGTATCAGTATCATCTTATGAAATTTAAATTTGTATTTTATGTACACTTCTGATAAAACTTCATAAGAAAGGTACCTATAATTAATTAGATACCTTTCTCATGAAATTTAATCTCACTCTCAACAGTCTTATTTTAATTTCTTTATAATATATTTTCTATAAAACATCGTAAACGTAAAGGTGAAAGCTAAGTACAAAAAAGCTAGAGCGCTGAACGTTTTTCTTAAGAATAACGTGGTAAATGATTTGTTCACTTAAATCTAAATAACTTCATTTCTCTCCTTCCGTAGAATAAATTATCCTCACGTAAGCTGTCAATACGTCATGAAATTGTCTTTCGTCACCTGTCAAGTGACGCGAAAGTTTATGAACTGCTTTGTTTTATTTTCAAACTACATCTTTTCGGCGCAGAAACTAAGTTAAGCTTGTTTCAAAATATTTTAAATAAACATTATAATTTCTGATTTTCTTAAAATAATTTTGAGAAAATTATAATTGATTTTTCATAGAATTTCAAACAGATTTTCATTTTTTTTTTTTATAAAAAGGAAAAATGGTTGGCATGATTGATTATCTGTCAATTTTGCTGACTAAAAAAAAAAAGATTTTTAACAAAAATTTTGGATATGCTAGGAACGATTAAAAAATGTAAAAAATACCCCCAATATACTTTGATCTTTCCTCTTAATAATAGCATAAACATTTAGACAATAAAGTTTTGTTTTCGTCAAGTTTGGCGTCCTTTTCGTTATGCTATGTTCTTTTTTAGCGATCTCACGGAGGTACCTACGATAAACGATACAGTGTGGAATACAAACGAAAAAGTTTGGTAAATGAATTGTTCATAAAAATTAACAATCGTAAGTAAATACTGATAAAACCTTGACCATTTTACAGTTTCTACTTTGGTGTCAGAAAAACTACTAGTGGCATTTTGGTAATGTAAAATATTGCTATAAAATCAGCTTTCGTGATATAAAAATATTTTTTATTATTATTATTCAATGACTTATCCGGACTAGTGTCCACAGATTTTTTTTGTTTTGATTACTACATTGAAGTTAAGTTCTTCATTTTTTTTCTGACACAAGGGGTCAGTTTTCAAGCCTGGAATTTTTTATCAAAGAAGTATTTCTGTACTTAAATGATTTACCATTATTCATGAGGCGTTTTTAATATTCATAAAAAAAGTTGATTTGCCAGAAAATTGCTATTATGCCTCAGACTATTGCAAGCTTTTAAATGTCTACTATCTGACCGTCGTTGAAATGGGTGGAAACATAAAATTGAAATGTACAATTTGTGGGTGTAACAAATACTTTGAAATCTTAGCCCAAAAAATTCCTCTTGAGAATTGGTCAGGAAAAAAGACTGAAAGCAACTGAGTGCATCCAAACGCCAACCCCAAATTTTGGAATATCTCAATGGTTAAAGAATCGGAAACGGGTTTATACTTTCAACGATACAATTAAGAATTTGAAAGAAAACAGTTTTTCATTGTTAGTGTAGTTATTACGAAAACAGCCATCTTGCAAATGTTTCAGTTTTAGTTAAGCTATCATTATGTGGTATGTCATTTACACTCAGAAATGGCAGATGGTTTGAATGGATTTTAATGTCAATAACGAATATTTGTTCCAAGAGAAGTCGATCTGGGGTAAAACCCAATATGTACTGGGCTGATACCAGATGATAACAAAAAGGTTTTTTCAATCGCTATCTGCTCTCCTCTTCCCGTTCATTATTAATGTTTCTGTTCCTAATTCTTCCACACCCTGTAACCCCTTATGTCTTAGTGGCTTTACTCCCTTGCATGGGGTGATACCGATTAAAAAAAAACTAGTTTGACACCAGAGCATTAGAGAATGCAGGTGCATGGATGGATTGAATTAGAGAATGCTCTTCTAGTCACTAAATGCAGATTCCGCCCCCCGCAGGATGTCAATAGCTTCCCCAGACATGTAAATATCTGGTCGATCTAGCAGCGTTTACGATGTGCACATGTGGTATAAGCGAATGTCAGGAAGATCTATAAGTCCTCCACACGAGAGAGAAAAGGCGGAGAGTCTCTCACATCCTCGAATAAAGATGATCAACGTTTGAAGAAAGTTCCTAAAACTACTTACATATGCTTATAGTGATATTGGCGAAGTCAGGGAGGAATAAACAATAATTTTACGTATAAGAGATTTAGCGTCGTGTCTACAGGGTGGGCTAAAAGTAGGCTTGCAGTTGTTTTTTTGTTTCAAGTTTTAGATCTATCTTCGCCGAACTCTTCTTTCAGCAAGATGGAGCACCTCGCCATTATGCTTTGGCAGTAAGGGTCGACCTTAAGCAAACCTTTCCATAGCGTTGGTTAGTAAGAAAGGGCATCATCAAATGGCCCCTACCTTTTATAAGACTAAAAACAAACTGATTTCTTTTTTTAAGTGTGTGTAAAGATGATGAGAGAAATTCTCACACAATGGCTGAATTAAAAGAGTACATCTCAGAAATATTTATTGAAAATCATGCAATTTGGGATTTGTGTCGTGGTGTGTGTGATAGTGTTCTGGAAAAGTTCGAGGAATTTTGCAATGTTGAAGGAAAACATTTTGAGAACTTAAGAGATTAAAATCTGCTAAAAAATGGTACGTGTAAAATAAAACTACATAAACATTTTCAACAAATACGATGTAAGAAATAAATATAAATTTAATAAAATATTTTTTAAAAATGTAAAGTATATACCTACTAAGTGTATACCTACTTTTGGCCCACCCTGCTTCCTTTTGGCCCACCCTGCCTACTTTTGGCCTACCATAGAAAACTTTTGCTCCCCTGCCTGTTTCATATTTTGGCCCCCTTCCTTTTATTTTTTTTGCCCACCCTGCTTCCTTTTGGCCCACCCTGCCTACTTTTGGCCTGCCATACCTACTTTTGCTCCCCTTTTACTTTGGGTAGAAATACTTTTGCTTACTTTTTTAGAAACCTACTTTTTGGGGAATTTTGCCCATATTTTTTTTGCCCCCCTGCCTATTTTGCCCCTGCCTTTTTTATACCTTTTTGGCCTGCCTGCTTTTTTGGACTGCAATGCCTACTTTTGCTCCCATGTTACTTTTTAGGCCCCCTGCCTATTTTGGCCCCCAAATAAAAAAAACATTGAAAATATAGTTTATTTTTGGCCCCACCTTACTTTTGGCCCCACTTTCTCCCCCTGCCTACTTTTGGCTCACCATTTTGAGACCAAATTTCTGTATTTATCTTCAACTTTCCCTGCCTATTTTTTGATGACCCCTGCCTTTTTGAGAAAAATCACTGTATTTTAAAATTTTTTAAAAAAAACGGTTTCTTATAACTTTAAGAAACAGTCTGATGGCTTTAATGATTGATTGTGGCAAAATGTGACCAATGTCCACACAAAGGAAAGATGATGTTTCTTGTAGGAATAAAAGAGCTGCACCTTAATACACCTTACTTTTTTTAGGATGATCCAGAGATTTCCAATTGTATTTAAATCTGGAAAATGGTGGCTAATCCATTAATCTACCATTTCTGAAACTATTTATTCATTCGTCGCCAACCATTACAAGCTCAAAAGTTGACATTGTCTTCCATGGAAATAGGTTTTGTACAAAACCCAAATTGGAAATTGACCGTAAAAATATTCTGTATATCTTGAAAGTCATAAATGAGGTTCGACTATTAATTTTAAATATTTTATTAATTTTATACCTAGCTAACATGTTTGGGATAAGGGGCTCTGAATATTTGTAACCTAATGATAGTCAAATATTTCAAAGGGGAGACAACTGAGGTTATCAATTCAAGACTATTCTTGCTATGTTATTACGTTGTACTTCCTCTTATCTGATCTTAACCTAATGTATCAGTGTTCAATGTATTTCGTCAATGTCCAATGGTCCCTGTTAAACATTTTTCTATTTCAATAGAATTCTTCTTGACCTGTGATAAATCAAATTTTACAACACATAATTTAATAATTATACAGAGTTTTTATCCACTAAGTCATGTGTCAACAATGGCCCAGTAGATTTTTAGAAGTTTTGGAACACATAAAAATGACCAATGATAAGCAAAGCATTGTATTAACAAAAGTAACTTGAATGCTGACCATTTTCAAAGACATTCTTCTTGACCTGTGATAAATCAAATTTTACAACACATAATTTAATAATTCTACGGAATCAGTAAAACTCAAAATTAATAATAATTAACAGAAAAATGTCTAAAGAAATTGCCAACTGCAAAAGTGTAACAAAATATTAAGTAGACAGACGTTGTAGGTGAATTTTAATAAAAACATTTTTTCCAGATGGCAGTGGTAAAAGGATCTATTCACGATATATCTTATTAACAAGTAAAGTGTATTAGCGAATAATAATAGAGTCTTTTTAGGCGGAAACGTCAAGTTAAGGTTGCGTAAAACAACGCTACCGACCCATAATCCTAAATATATAATTGCATATAAATGCAAATGTCTCCTGGGAAGGATAGCAAAAGAATTGCTTTCTCCCGCCATCTGCAAACGCCCATATTTGTGGGAGTGTTGAACAATTTCTCTAAGAATGTCTTCATCAGCTTTCCAGTGCCGCCCCCTCATCCCCGCGTCTAAACTGATTCTTAGATTATTAGCCATTTTAAGTTTTATCGATGTAAAGAATCAATATTTATTGAAATAAAAATTATGGAATGATGAAAACGTGCGCATGCGCTGTTAGGATTTCCGTTTTGCCCTGATGTCAACAAACGTAAAATATAAATATAAATATCCTGAAATTTGAAGTTTCACACTTTTAGCCACGTTCGAATATTGAAAATATGTCTTAATACTGTATTGATGAACAAAGAAAATATTTAAACTCAGTGCTTTTAAAAAATAAAAATCCCTAAAATGATTGGCAGGTAGCAAGGAATTGTGAACATTTTTGAAGATCTTGGACAACTTTGATTCAGGTTGGCTAAGGACAAGTTTACTTTTGAATCAATTACAGCAGTCTTTGACAGTAATTTGTCCAGTTACAAGGACTTTGTTTTCAGTTATTTTTTTCAAAACATTTGATCTTTGGGTACGTATCCAGGAATTATAATTACAAGACTTTTCTTGGAACTTTACCATTGACTAATGCGAAACTTTGAAAATCCGCTAAAATGCACAAAACACAGTTGCCTCATCTTAAGAGGGGCACATAATATAGATAGATAGATAGATAGATAGATAGATAGATAGATAGATAGATAGATAGATAGATAGATAGATAGATATGCACAGAGTGAGATTGATAGATATGAACAGACTGGGTAGATACATAAATAGATATGAAGATATGATATATATATATATATATATATATATATACATACACACACATATATATATATATATATATAGATAGATAGATAGATAGATAGATAGATAGATAGATAGATAGATAGATAGATAGATAGATAGATATGAACAGATTAAAACAGATTAAAACAGATATGAACTGAATTACACTCCTGATCAAAAAATTTAAGACCACTTGAAAATTTTCTTGTAGAAAGGTCAAGGTCCGGTATGCAGCGTGGATTGCAGCATTATCCTGTTGGAATAACCATCCATCCCCACACAAACGATGCCCCTGCCCCACCCCCGTCACCAACGATGCTTTTTGCATGCTAACATAACAAACAACTGTCTGACGACCCTGCACCACCTGGAGCTCCATCATCCCTCTGTAAGAAATGGCACCCCATAACATTAGGGACCCTCCACCACTATGTCGTGTGGAGAAAATTTCAGGAGGCATGTTTTTGTTATGCCAATATCGTTGGAAGCCATCAGGGCCATCTAGATTTTTTCTCATCAGTAAACAGGACTTTTTTCCACTTCTCAATGACCCATGTTTGGTATTCACGACCAAACCATAAATGGTTCACTTTTTATTTACCATGCCTTTTTGTCGTAAGTATTGTCTGATGGTTACTGGACTGCAATCAGAATCTGTGGCTGCCTTAATATGACTAGAAGAAACTGGCTTTCACAACAAACCGTCTTATTCTCCTACTCAATGCCGGAGAAATTTGGGGGGCAGGCTACCAGTAGACTTTGCGTTTTCATAATTCGCACTGTCCTTTAGAAAGTTGCAAATCACAGTTTTACTGCGATTTACCTTAGCTGTAATCGCCCGCTATGACAAACCATGATTATGAAATCTAGAATTCGAGCACGCTCAACTTTAGGCATGGTGACACCTTTACGCAGTGATTGCTAATCTCTAACTGAACTAAAAACATTGGAATTACCCTAGATCTAACAATTTATACCCCCTGGTCTTATAATTTTGGTCAGGTGTAAAATGCCTCATTTTATAAAAATGTCCATTTCTGAATAAATTGATCGGATTACAACTTTTTGTCTACATAATCTTTTAGGTTATAGAATTAGTAACCTAATAGAATTAGTAAGAAAAAGTTTATAATGTATCCATCACAGTCTCTTATAAAAAAATTCAAGTGATCTTAAATTTTTGATCGGGAGTGTACATACATATGAACAGAGATAGATATGAACAGACTGAGATAGATAGATAGATAGATAGATAGATAGATAGATAGATAGATAATCCGTTTGTTCGCGTTAATCCTTCTCCTCGTCGTTAAGCCAATATGGCCCCCAACTTAGAAAGAAGAAATCATTTGTTGTACAAATATTTAATCTCTTTCCTTGATCAAACATTATACAGTGAAAGTTTCAGATCAACAGTTAATACCGATGAGGTATGCTAAAAAACTCTTGATACAACTAATAGGTTTAGTCATTTGGTTAGATATTGACAAGTTGATCAGACCACAAACAGTCCAACCCCCTCCTCTATATGTCATGCTACGGACTTATTGAACCAGGATTTTCTAACGATTTCCTCACATTAGTTTGAAGGTCGAAAGTATGAAACACCGATTGAAAAGCTTGCTAACCATTACACTATATCAAAGTGTCGTCCATAATTTTAGTGATTTAATAAGCATAGATTAGATGTGACACAAGGCCGAAAGTAAAGAGCGCCCAGCCAGTGAAGATCGAACTTAACTACTCAGACGTAATTGATCTATCGGTACATGCTTACTAACCATTACACCACGTTGAAGTGACCTCAAATGAATTTATAAGCGGAGCTTAGATGTGGCACAAGGCCGAAAGTATGGAGCACCCAGTGAGGATCGAACTCACTATTCAGTCGTAATTGTTCTAGCGAGATGGTTAACCATTACACCAGTAGAAGTGCCGAGATTTTATAAGAGTAATGATTAGATGTGACACAAGGCCGAAAGTATGGAGCATCCAGTGAGGATCGAACTCACTATTCAGTCGTAATTGTTCTAGCGAGACAAGCTTACTAACCATTACATCACGTAGAAGTGGTTGAGTGATTTTCTAAGAGTAGCACACAAGGCCGAAAGTATGGAGCACCCAGTGAGGATCGAACTCACTATTCAGTCGTAATTGTTCTAGCGAGACAAGCTTTCTAACCATTACACCACGTAGAAGTGTGGAGTGATTTTCTAAGAGTAGCTTAGATGTGACACAAGGCCGAAAGTATGGAGCACCCAGGAGGATCGAACTCACTATTCAGTCGTAATTGTTCTAGCGAGACATTTTCCTAACCATTGTAGAAGTCCCAATGATTTTCTAAAAGTATGCTTAGATGTGACACAAGGCCGAAAGTATGGAGCACCCAGGGAGGATCGAACTCACTATTCAGTCGTAATTGTTCTAGCGAGACAAGCTTGCTAACCATTACACCACGTAGAAGTGCCGAGTGATTTTATAAGAGTAGCTTAGATGTGACACAAGGCCGAAAGTATGGAGCACCCAGTGAGGATCGAACTCACTATTCAGTCGTAATTGTTCTGATGAGACAAGCTTGCTAACCATTACACCACGTAGAAGTGCCGAGTGATTTTATAAGAGTAGCTTAGATGTGGCACAAGGCCGAAAGTATGGAGCACCAGTGAGGATCGAACTCACTATTCAGTCGTAATTGTTCTAGCGAGACAAGCTTGCTAACCATTACACCACGTAGAAGTGCCGAGTGATTTTAGCCTGAAGTGGCTTAGATGTGGCACAAGGCCGAAAGTATGGAACACCCAGTGAGGATCGAACTCACTATTCAGTCGTAATTGTTCTAGCGAGACAAGCTTGCTAACCATTACATCACGTAGAAGTGCCGAGTGATTTTCTAAGAGTAGCTTAGATGTGGCACAAGGTCGAAAGTATGGAGCACCCAGTGAGGATCGAACTCACTATTCAGTCGTAATTGTTCTAGCGAGACAAGCTTGTTAGTTATTACACCACAAGCCGAAATGTCCTGCACACTTTTAGATGGTATATGTGTGGGTTGAAATGAATGGGTTTTCCTTTGTTGTTAAAGGAGTTTTGTAAAAGTCATTTTCATTGGGTTTCCTTTACTTATTTTGAATTTTGTCTCTTTGAAGCTCCGAAAACTCCTGAACCTTATTACTCTGGCGGCCAGAAACTTTTCGTTCAACAAAAGCGCATGGATTCCCGAAAACAAGCAATTCATTTGTTCAAGAAGAAAGTCGAGCTGATTGAACGTCTTAACAGAATGCCTAATGTCTTTGCCACGAACATATCAACCTGAAGCTACAATTCAAAATTTCTTTTACCCCTTCCGTCCTCTTTATTCTTCCCTATATTGTCGACTCTGCTTACCCGATTATTTTTTTTTAAATTCTTGTTGTCCTAATAATAAATAATCTTTCTTTTCATATTGCACATCCATCCAGACCCCACAATAACTGTATTTACCAACTTGTGTAAATTCTTGTTTCCTGTCTCAAATTCTCATGTCAAGGACGATACGACCCAAATTCAACAAGCAAATGACAATGCCTGTTCGTGTCGCTGAAAAGTTCTTGGCCCGACCAAGAAACCCTTAAAAACAAAACAAAAACAAAACAGGTGTTTAGTGAGTGGTCTAAATTTGGGGAAATAGGACGCTTCGCAAGCTTTTTATGACCCTGCCATATTTCAAAATGTTATCCAGACTTATATCTACTTTTATTCAATGTATAAATCCTTTCATTCAAAATGTACCGATTACACAGGTCAACCAAATAATCTTTTTTGCTCTCAATGTGCTTCTTTTCCTTCCATAATGAAGGGTTAATTTTGATGGGATAATTTTATGAATATCAAACAGAAGATTTTAGAGTTTCAATTTTTTATGCCACCTTAAATATCAGTTTTACTAAAGTGTATTACTGATAAAATTTATCAGTTAATTAGAATTTTGGCGATAAATTTGAAAAATTCAGTACTTCTATTTTAAAATCTTTGAATCAAAAACACTTTTTTTCTTATAAAAAATAGTTTACTTCAGGTGGCTGACATAAATTACTCGGCCTACCTGAAAATTGATCGGTTTCTACGACCTTTATTAATTAAATTTTGCGATCAGCCAAGATCGTAAACTGAACTTTTTTTCCAAATATGAACAATTTCAGTACAATAAAAATGGTATTTAATCATATACAATTGAGGTCGTTTTTGGAATCAGCATCATCAAATTAGCTAAAAAATATTTTGTTTCTTGACACCCAAAATCTGACTGGCCAGTGTTATTATTTAAATGTCATTTTATTCAATAATAAATAATAATAAATACATTTATTGAAAATATACTTACCTTTATCCAGAGGCATAAATTTACTCTAAACAAAACATCACGTTTTTTTATTATTTCTAGTAGAAAATTACACAATAAAAACGGATTTTATCAGGGTTTATTTGTGATCAAATTCTACAGCATTGAAACTCAAAGACACGTGGTCGAGTGTATAAAAGCGTTGGCTGAATCCAGAAACTTGTCCCAAATAGTCGTGACGTCAACGGCTGGCTACAGCTGAGGTGAACAAAACTTGGGAAAATAAGATGATTGATACCAAGACATCTGGAAGAGGCACGGCACGTGGAACTCGAACAATCCACTCCAGCGAACGAAATAAAAGGTTCAGTTCGAAATTGCATTCACCCGGAAGAGACCGGAGCGTACAACAGCCGAAACGTCGTTAATATGGCAATGAAAATGAGGATAACAGCCCAAACAATGTAAATTGTGTAAATAATTACAATACCTCATCTCAGAAATATAAACTGATCCTGAAGAAGGCAGGAGTGCACAACGGCTGAAACGTCGTTAATTTAGCAATGAAAATGAGGATAACAGCCCAAACAATGTAAATTGTGTAAATAATTACAATACCTCATCTCAGAAATATAAACTGATCCTGAAGAAGGCAGGAGTGCACAACGGCTGAAACGTCGTTAATTTGGCAATGAAAATGAGGATAACAGCCCAAACAATGTAAATTGTGTAAATAATTACAATACCTCATCTCAGAAATATAAACTGATCCTGAAGAAGGCAGGAGCGCACAACGACCGAAACGTCGTTAATTTGGCAATGAAAATGAGGATAACAGCCCGAACAATGTAAATGATGTAAATAATTACAATACCTCATCTCAGAAATATAAACTGATCCTGAAGAAGGCAAGAGCGTACAACGGCAGAAACGTCGAAAATTCGGCAACAGAGATGAGAACAACAATGTAAATGGTGTAAATAATTACAACTCTTAAACTCAGAAATACAGACAACATTGAAATTATTGCCGTCTATATGAATATGCTATCACCACAAAATAAATACACTTCCTTGGAAAAGTTGATTTCGCTCTGTAAAAAAAGTATATTTTTAAATGAATATTGATGCTTTTCTAAATTTTTTAAATGCCATGTTTCGTCAGGTTATTTAAAGCCAGAACATATTTTTAGATTGTAAGCATTTTTTGGATATAATAATTAGTTACTGATATAAGTCTTACTAATTAAGCCATAGCAGGGAGGAGAAGAGGTGGATTGATAATTTTCCTCAGAGTCTTTCCGTGTAAATCAATATAACGAACTCGACTAGAATTGCATTTTCAATTCCAAGATGTTATCCATTCCACCATCGGTCACCCATTTAGGTACTCACCAGGTTCAACGTTGTTTAACTTCGGTGATAATACAGAAACAAGCATTTCAACGTAATATGGTCGTAAGTTCGTTTTTTCTGGTCGTAAGTCGGTTGTTTCTGGTCGTAAGTAGGTTGTTTCTTAAGGAAGGTATTTCCTTTGGTTCCACTAATTATGACTACGCCCGAAAAATGCACCGTCCAAGACATTTTATTAACAACAGCAAAAGTATAAAAAGATCTATGAAAGTCTGAATAATATTCGATATAAATACATTTTTTTAAGAAACAACTCTGGTTAAACCTTAAATATTAATAAAATATGATTCTCTTATTGGAGTAGAAATTTGTGCATGATGAAAACATGGAAAGCAGAAACTATTGGCCTTAGATCAAATGAATATCAATTAATGACAAAAGATGGTCATTTGAAAAGAAAAAAAAACGCTGTCCTGGGTAAGACAATAAACTACGTTCAACAGCAAGGCCTCTGATCTGAAGGTTTTGAGGAGTGTAGAACCGCCTCTTAATTGCTGGTGTTCCCAGGTTCACCTTGACCCAATTATGGGCAAATACTTATGAAAGTGTATAAATAGAGTTTAATACCAGCAATGAATTAAAACAAAATTATTGCCAACAATGAATTTTTTAAGAAAAAAATAATTACCAGCAATGAATATTTTAAGAAAAAAATTATTACCAGCAATACATTTTTGGAAAAAATATTACCAGCAATACTTTTTTTAAACCAAAAATATTACCAACAATATATTTTTGGAAAAAGAAGTTATTACCAATGAAAAATATTGTTGGCATTAAATAACCCATTAAGGTTGATATGCCGTAAAACAAACCAAACGAAACCAAACCAAAACATATGAAAACAAAACTAAAATATTGAAACTGATCAGAATATTTGAAAGAAAAACCCGAAAACTCGACTATTTTTTTAAGAATTTCTTCCATTTGAATCCTGAGCTTGTTTCAAAAAGACACAAAATCGACTTTTCAATAAAATCTCTTCTTTGTTCTCTCCAACGAAGTTTTATATTCTTGGTTATTATTCTAGATGCAATTCTGTGTACACAGGTGGTTTAAACGGTGTTTACACAATGTTATATCTTTGTAATCGACATGGCAGACAAATGGAAGTCATCCGTTTGAAAAAGAAATTTTGATTTCTTGCTTCACTACTATTTTCTTTCCCACTTATTTCTTTTTGCTTGACGTCATTTTTTTTTCCAAATGAAATCGCTTCATCCAGGCGGTAACAAACGTTGATACGCAATTCAATGATATCGTTTAATAATAACAAAAGCAGCAATGACAATAAACACGTTTTCGCTTTACTGTTCCGAAAGCATTTCATATCAAACAAATCTGTGCCCCTTTCTGTTTTCTTAATTTCTTTGTGGAACTTTGAAATCAACCCGCTTACTGGATGGTCGAGGGTTCCATATTGTTTCCGTCCCAACATCGGTTCCATTTAATCTCGAACACCGGGGGTGTAAAACTGATATAACATATCCGCTCTCTTAATCGCCATAAAGTGTGGCTTATTGAAACAAAAATGAGGATAAAAAAAACGTAGGTGGAAGACTGTGTTACGTCAATTGCCAAGCAGGATAGAAAAATGATATTTGAAAGATAGGCAGTTATATGGGATGGAAACCGACCTATGATACAATCTCAACTCAGTGGCTGACTTTGTTTCTAAGCAGTCTTTGTGATTGAAGCTCTAATATCAATGGCGGAAAGGAAAAGAAAAACTCCAAGTGAAAACAAAACAAAAATATTGGAACGGATCAAAATAAATATTTCAAAGAAACCTCGACTATTTTTCTTAGAATTTCTTACATTTGAATCCAGAGCTTCTTTCAATTAAATATACAAAATCGACTTTTTTTACAAAATCTCTTTCGGTATATATATATATATATATATATATATATATATATATATATATATATATATATATATATGATCCCAGAATCATGAAACAAAAGCAAACTAACCGAGAATACCGAAAGAGATTTTGTTAAAAATTTGATTTTACGTTTTTAATATACATGACAAAGGTAAAAAAAATCCGTTGATATATAATCCAAGTGGATCCTAGTAATATCAAATATTAAAACTGATTCACAAAAAGAGATCAGTGTATTTATTATGACAGAATAAATAATTAATAAATAATAAGATCCAAAATTACTTGATATGGGGAATAGTCTATTTCGGCAGACGAAGATATAGGTCGTCTGAAAGAGATCACCTATATTTTCATCTTCCGAAATAGGCTATTCTCCAGACGAAGAAAATTTGAATATTATTTTTATTAATATATATATATATATATATATATATATATATATATATATATATATATAATATAATATATATTAATATATAATTATATATTATATTATTGTTTATTAATATATATATATATATATTGATATTATTTATATATATATATATATATATATATATATATATATAATATATATATTAATATATATATATATATATATATATATATATATATATATATATATATATATATATATATATATATATGGTTGGTTAACTTGGCATGAACTAAATAGTTCAACTAAATAGTTCAATAAATAGTAATGTCTCTTTAATGAAAATTTGCTCTTCTGTTTTTTAAATCAAATAAAATTTTCAATTTATATTAATGAATCATTCATACAAAAGTAAATTATTAAAGTTTGATAAAATGGCGATATTTCACTAACAAAATTCAAATATGATTAACCCACTAATCACTTGATGAATTTATATTACATATGAATCATTCAATTCTTAAAAATATTTGTAAAAAATTAAAGTTAAATTTTTTTTAAAAATTATAAAACATGCATGCTACAAAAAATATCCTTTATCAATAACAAATTTTTAAAAAAAGTCATATTTGGATTCGCATTTATTTTTCGTCTAATGCTACCTGATGAATAAAAATTAAAATAGTTTCCATGCCTGATTTGATGATAACCGTCGAAAACAAATTTTAAATTACCTAATATTTAATAAAAAAAAAACAAAAATCCTAACATTTAGTGATTTGTAGATTAATGGTTTTTTTAAAATTTTGTTTCATCAACATTTCGCCATTTTATATCATTAACTTTTAATTTATCTTTTGAAAAATCAATAATACATATATATATATATATATATATATATTTCGAAAATCGATTTATCGGGTATTTTTCGTCTCAGATCAGTTACCTGAATTTTAGCCCGAAAACAAAATGAATTTGATTATATGAAGATCTGCAGGACCATCCACACTTTTTGAACCGTCGAATACAGACCTTCTTGCATATTTAAAAAAAAAAACCCCCCTCAGGTTTTGAATTCAGTTGTCCTTTCCTAGAATTTGCCATCCAAAAAAAGAAAATCTGTTAATTTTTCATCTTTAAAATTTTTTGTGAAGGATTTCGCCATTTTTATCACTTTATAATATTTTTTGTATGAAAATTTTATATATATATATATATATATATATATATATATATCATTAACAATATGAAAATATTTACTTTTAAAATCTTAGACAATGTTTTTAGATTAATATTCTTTCGTTTTTATTATTATTATTTATATAGATTATATATAGTATATATCATTTAAAAAATTTCTGCTGACTGATAGCAGTAATTTACAGAAATTAATGTCGGGTTCGAAAAATGAACTTTTGTCAAGTTTTTTTTTTTTTATTTTTAGCATGAATCTTTTTAACATTCTTGTGATGGTCAAAACAGTCTCTTTTAAGTTGTTATTTGAGATAAAGTTTGAAAAGTTTTTTGAAATTAAAATCATATATATATATATATATATATATATATATATATATATATATATAAATCATGTTTCATTGAATAATGCAAAAATGTCCACTTATTTGTATAATAATTCTTTCTGGTTCTCTAATCAGCTTTGTCATGTTAAGTTGAAATTTATCAAGAATTTCGCTGTAGTTTTGTTATCCCAAGTACTTTCGATCTCCTCCAAGATCGTCCTCAAGAATAAATTCCGAAGACAAACAGATTGTAACTGTGTTTGTTGTAATGATGATTTTTTTTTCAAAACACGCGTGAACACGCTCTGTTATAATTATTTAAAAATTAAAATTTAGCAATGGTGTTTTTATTTTTATTTTTTGCACGCGTCCCCGTATAAAAGAGCTAACCAGAAATGGCAGAAATACAAAAAGACACTAAATAATGATCAAATGCGTATATGTCTATATTATTCAATGAAATATATTTTTGAATGAAGATATATATATATATATATATATATATATATATATATGTTTTAATGTGTGTGTGTGTGTGTGTGTGTGTGTGTGTGTGTGTTTTGAATGAATATATATATATATATATATATATAATTATTTATTTAAAAATATGATTCCAAATCGCTACATAAGAGGTCTCATGTTTCAAAACTAGAGCCGAAATCTTCAATATAATCCTTTAAAATTAAATTGAGTTGAAAACGGTTTACATTTCGCTTGAGGATGGAACGGAGCACCATTTTTAAAAACTTTAACTAAAATTTAAGGGATTTGGATTATTTACCTAACCAGTTCCTTCCTATTTTATTTTATATTTTATATATATATATATATATATATATATATATATATATATATATATATATATATGAATGAAGAAAAAAAATATAGTTTTAAGGTGTGCTATATTTATGGGATAAAGTGCTCAATATCAGAGATACAGCGTACGTAAATATAAAAGTAAAATATTGAAATCAACACTCAGAGGCGACAAGCAGTTTCATGCTGCACGGAATCGTCAGGCCGCCTGACGATTGCGTCCAGCATGAAACAATCTGTCACTTCTGAGTATTGATGATAATAATTCAAACAACACATAAATATGTTACATATTTTCTACGTCATCTCAGCGTTTAACTTGTCATTTATCTGATCAATTAAATCGCTTATTCGTTATGTTATCATGGATAACCACTCCGAGTGAAAAATCCAAGGGCCGAGTTCGAATTTCAGTTGTGGTTCGTTAGTACGCCCAAATAACCTTGGAAAGGGTATTAATCCATGTCTTCTCCTTCTAGCTATAGTTAAATAGCAGTGCAGTTTGTGTTTTGTAGCCATGGTTGGCAAACAGCCTACCACAGAAAGAAATGGCAACCTACTGCGGTAAAATTTTCTGCCTAGTCGATCATGAATCGAAAAGAAACAAGATCGCCCAAGCGTCTATTACGTATGGCATTTAACTGACTGACTGATCACCAACCAAGACAAGCATAAAAGCACATGGAATCCGACAAACAATACGATTTCATATATACTGAAAAAGAAACAATAATAGTGATCCTGAACCATAAAAAACTCCAGCATCCAACAAATGTAATTCAATTTACTAACAAAGATACCAAATATATTTTACAACTACAAAAATAATAATAAAACGATAATACATCACAAAATGGCGGCAAAGACAAAAGTAATCTGTGGAGAATCATGAATGACTATTGGGATATGTTATTAAAAAAAGGAAAAGAAAAAAATGACGTCGACAATATTTCGTGTAGAAATACAAAATTCGATAAAAATTAACGCTTTTCACGAGAATTTCAAGTCATTGCGAATAACTGAATTTAAGTATTTCAATTCCCCAAATCATTCCTAGTCACTGATACGTCGCGTCTCCTTTAAAAGAAGATGAATGCTCCACTTTCCCGCCATTTCTTCACCATCCTTGACCTGTTAAATAAGCGTTTCTAAGATAATGGACTGGAAAATAAGTGAACCTTTACGCTTAAATAAAAGATCCCAAATTATTTTTTTTCTAGAAGCAATCTGACATTCATTCGTTCGACAAAAAATGAAATCAACCTGAAGGTATCTTGGGGAAAATGGAAGAAGCAGACGACAAAGCGAAAAGTAACACATGTCAAAAAATGATTTCTCTTGGGTTTTTTTCTTTATTTACTTATTTATTGTATAGGAAAAAGTTTCGAACGTCTAATTCTTTTCGGTCCCATCTTTCTTTGCCATTTCTATTTGACCCTGAACGGCTTACTTCCTGTCATTCTTTTTTCTTTTTTTTCTTTTTTTCTTTTTGTGAAGAACAGATTTTTTTTTCACCATAGATTATTTTTACACCTTTTTTTTAATCTGTTAAGGCTGTCAGGAGTTTTTTCTCCGTTGTAATTGTCTTCTGTCAGACAAGAACATTTCAGAACGGTTTCGAATTATTCTTTTCGCTCAAATTTTCCATTGGAAAGAAAAGATGGATTGAAACTAAACGGTGTTGAGCCATTTTCCTGTCAAATCTTTTTAAAAAAAAGAGTCACAACTGACAAATAGGCGAGGAAAGATGGTTGCATTTGACAAATTATTTGCATCATTTTTTAACGTTCTGTCAACCCTTTCTACCTGTCTATTGTGATGACTTTATATTAACCTCAGACTGTTCATATCTATCTATCTTTCTATCTATCTATCTATCTATCTATCTCATCTCATCTTGTTAATATCTATCTATCAATATCAGCTTGTTAATATCTATCTATCTATCTATTAATCTATCTATCGCAATCTGTTATCTGTCTATCCCTCTATCAATCTCTGCTATCTATCTAATCTCAGGCAGTTTATAACATTCTATAATATTATATATATATATATATATATATATATATATATATATATATATATACTAGATATATGTGTGTGTGTGATTGTGTATCTTACTGTGTGTGTGTGTGTGTGTGTGTGTGTGTGTCTGTAACGTTTATATATTGGATCGGATTTCCTACATTTTTCAACCGATTTCAACAAAACTTCACAGGACTACATAAAATTACCTTGTGGTGGTTCTAACAAGGCCAAAAATGGGAAAAATATAATTGTTTTTGCACAAAATCAATTTGAAAACACGATTAAGAGACATCGTGAAAATGGAAGGGGGGACAACTCACATCGGGTTGTTTGTGTGTGTGGATTCCTTTTAGATATGGGAACGGATTTCCTATATTTTTCAGCCGATAAAACAAAACTTCACTTTTTTTTTTTTTTTTTTGGCAGGTACTGTTTCTTATTCTCTTGCACACTTTTTTCTTTATTTTTAACATTCAGAATGCTTTAAAAATTCCATTTACAAGACAATTATTTATAATAAAATTCTATTCAATTGGGAGACTCATAACGATTGAAAACAATGTTTTTGTTTGAGTTTGGGTTTGACCAATTCGTAAAAAAAAAAAAAAAAAAAAAAAAAAACTAATTAAGACATGCGTGTTCGTCAACCTTAAACAATAATCTAACGATCTCTACTGATTGTACGAATACAAACATCGGATAAATTCTTTATCTTTAGGGAAAGATAATGAAATCTAAACATACACAAGTCCTAACTAAAAATAATAACCGGAACGGGAAACTGCTTTAAATACACATGGTGTCAATTTTTTACTGTATTCAATAAGTAAAAATCATAAATTGTAAAAAGATTATTATTATTAGAAAGGCTACTAAATGAATAAGATTTGTTAGATCATAATTAATAAACCCAAATAAAGTTAATATTTTTTGTATTAGAAACAACGAGTGGAAAATATATTCAAATCAGAATTCTAATTATGAATCACCACAAGCAAAATATGCATTTTTTTTTTTACTGTATTCAATAAGTAAAAATCATAAATTGTAAAACTAAAAGATTACAGAAAGGCTACCTACATTTTCAACCGATTTCAACAAAACTTCACTTTTTTTTTTTTTTTTTGACATGTAGTGTTTCTTATTGTCTTGCACACTTTTTTCTTTATTTTTACATTCAGAATGCTTTAAAAATTCCATTTACAAGACAATTGTTTATAAAATTATTCTATTCAATCGGTAGACTCATAACGATTGAAAACAATGTTTTTTTGTTTAAGTTTGGGTTTGACCAATTCGTAAAAAAAAAAAAAAAACTAAAACATAAGACATGCGTGTCCGTCAACCTTAAACAATAATCTTTGTCAATTTTATTTTTCAGTCTTTATGATGGTGGATACTTGATCTATCTCTTACTGTTATATTCCCGGGCAACGCCGGGTTCTACTGCTAGTATATATATATATATATATGTATCTATGTATGTATGTAGGCATGTACTATTTTCATGATAAGAGATTATAATAAAACATGATGAAATCGATACACAAAAGCTTTCATGTTTCAATATTATGATTGTACTTCTTCAGGCGATTTTTTAACTATATATATATATATATATATATATATATATATATATATATATATATATATATATATACATACATACATACATGCATATATATTTATATAAATCAGTTCATCTCTATGTGTATATATATATATATATATATATATATATATATATATATACACCCACACACATATATATATATACACTGTCTATCTCAGCTTGTTAATATCTTTGTCTGTATCAATATCAGCTAGTTAATGTTTATCTATCTATATCTATCTATCTATCTGTCTGTCTCTGTCTCTTTGTCTCTGTCCTCTCTCTCTCTCTCTCTCTATATATATATATATATATATATATATATATATATATATATATATATATATATTATTATTATTATTATTAAAAATGTATTGCTGGTAATAATTATTTTCTTCAAAAAACTTCGTTGCTGGTCATAATTTTTAACAAAAAGGTATTGATGGTATTAAAACCTATTCTTACACTTTGATAGTGCCTTGACCTTAGTTTGAGGGTCAACTATTTGCCCAAAGCTGGGACCCCAACTGTTGCTACCACCCCGCGTTAGGGTAGGCTTGGGAACACCAGCAATTAAGAGGTGGTTCCACGCTCCTAAAAACCTCCTGAGCAGAGGCCTTGTTATTGGATATAGTATATCATCTTCCCCAGAACGCTCCAATATTGGTCCGATCAACAGATGGTGAGATTGGATGTTGGGATCCTAAGTGATGTTCCGATAATTGGGCACTTCTTTTGATGATGGAACAATAGGTGAAGGTCTTTTCTTGCGTTGTGTTTGAAATATGCAATGGCTGATGTGTTTTCGTCTTTTTTACAGTGATGTTAACCCTATATAAGGCCCAAAAGCCACTCGAGGTTGAGAGTTATAGAGTAAGAGATACAGTTTAAGGGGATATGTGGTAAGATAACGGTTGACCTGAGAAAAGGTTAAGATTGTAGTGATAGGAGAAGCATCCTCTTGGGAGTCAATTCCACGTAGCAGTGGGAAGACGCTGCTCGACTGGAACTTATGTCTCACTAAGGGAAGGGAAGGGAATAGCGTGGTCTGCTACAATGTGCGTCGCCTGAAGGGACTTAGACGTTAAGGTCAGAACTGGTGACATTAAGGAATGAAGTTCAGGAGAGCATTTTCCAAAGAAATAGCAATAGAGAGTCGAGAGGCTTACAACGTCTCGTCTGTCGGGAAAGCTGCTGTAGGATGGAAAATAAGTCGTCACCCACAAGAATGCAGAGACGCTTTTGTAGTGATCAACTCCTGTTCATATAGGGATTTTCCAAGCGTAGCTTAGATGTGGCACAAAGTTGAAAGTAGGGGGCACCCAGTGAGGATCGAACTCACTAATCATTCGTAACTGTTGTAGTGAGACAAGCTTGCTAACCATTTTGCCACCTCGAGGTGCCCGCTCTTGCTCATATATGGCAGAAGTATTTTCAGCATGGATCGTACATGTTCGACTTGAGGTCTGGGGTGAATTTAAGCCTCAAGAGGAGCTCAAGTCACGGGCCATCCCTGATGTTTAGGCAAAAAGGCCAATAAAATAAGTTAAAGGAAAAAAATGGAGAAATGCATGTTGGAGGTTTAGATTTGAACATTTTAAAATCCCAATAAAAGTCAAATATTGAAGGAGACAAACATTGAATGTAAAAAATAATAAGAAAAAATATTGAGGGTAAAAATAATAGGGGTCAAATAATGAGGGTAAAAATAATAGCGGTTAAATAATGAAGGTAAAAAAATAGGAAATAAATATTGAGGGTAAAAATAATATGGTCAGACAATGAGGGTAAAAATAATAGGGGTTAAATATTGAGGGTAAAAATAATAGGGGTAAAATAATGAAGGCAAGAAATAATAGGAGATAAATATTGAGGATAAAAATAATTGGGGTCAAATAATGAGGGTAAAAAGAATAGGGGTCTAATAGTGAGAGTAAAAAATAATAGTTGTCAAATATTGAGGGTAAAAATAATAGGGGTAAAATAATGAAGGTAAGAAATAATAGAAGAAAAATATTGAGGGTAAAAATAATAGGGGTCAAATAATGAGAGTAAAAAATAATAGGGATCAAATAATAAAGGTAAAAAATAATAGGGGCATACATTGAGGGTAAAAAATAATAGTTGTTAAATATTGAGGGTAAAAATAATAGGGGTAAAATAATGAGGGTAAAAATAATAGGGGTCAAATAATGAGTGTAAAATAATAGAAGTCAAATATTGAGGGTAAATATAATTGAGGTCAAATAATGAGGGTAAAAAATGATAGTGATCAAATTTATGTGAGTCAAAATAATATTGTATATCATGTCGGCACACAAGATAGTTTTGGGTCAAGAAGATCAACTCAACCCAATGAAGGATACAGAAATTATCTGTCATGTATGCCTGATACCTATGAAATAGGTCTCAAGAGTCATATTAGGGGCCATGGACGACGAGACAAGAGGGAAGTCATTACAAGTGATGCAAGCAGCGAGGGGTGGCTCATCTGGGTAAGATGTCGTAATCATCCTATATATATATATATATATAATCTTATAAATATAAGTAAATATACTCGTCCAGAAAAACCTTAGGTGTATTGGCTTGTGAATGAACAAACCAACACCTAAGGAAAAATAAGAGATAAAAAAAGAAAGAACTAAGAACATGTAATTTAGTCGAAAACAATCGTCCAGAATCCAAGCTCAGAGCCCAAAGAAAAAAACCTCCAAAACGAGTAAAATAAAAATAACAATAACTAAGCAAAGTGCTCAATACACTAAGCAGAGCAAATCTAACTATGAAACTAAAGAGCCAGGCAAACCTACTTAGGGCCAGCGTACCCTGACGATCCACGTAGGTGAAACCTAGGTAGGTTTGCCTGGCTCTTTAGGTTTATATATATATATATATATATATATATATATATATATATATATATATATATATTCAAAATGTTTTACAGAATTCGACCGGTAGTGTTTTCCAGTTTGTGTATAAGCAGTCGTACATCTATATCAGATTTTTCTAAATAGACTTCGCAGTATATTTTTCTTTGAGTATTTTCGACAATCACCGGTCATTGTTAAGAATGTTACCAGTCACAGAAGAGAAAAAAACTTTTATGGACTCCATCCTGGCATTTTTAGGAATGTATCTGTTTATATCGAATGTAAGTGAGATTATATGTTGAGCGGCTTGTAAGGAATATACGTTTAAATGTTTAGAAACAAATCGTCATTTAAGTGCCTTGCAACTTGTCGGCGCCTTGAGACCAAAATATTTTTAAATATTTTTTGAATTTTACACATATTTTAAAATACCGTCCCCTGTGGTTAAAGATATGTTGTTTTATTGTAGATTTTTACCCCTTTTTTTTTAAGTTTAGCTCCAGTTATTTTGTGTCTTTCTTTACAATTAAATTTAATATTTTGGTCCTGAGGCGCTGGGGAATTTTTGTGACTTCAGAAGATAATTTGAAAAATAAAAAAGATTAAATGTATATCCCGTATGTATAGAGTTTCAAACCAGTCGACATACGACGTCTACGCATTCTATACACGTGCATTGGAATTAAATTATAACATTTCGAAAAAGAAACCCCGCACACACAGACACACAGGCGCACACGCACACCTACACAGACAGGCACAGACACATACAGACACGCAGACACACACAGACACACAAAGACACAAACATCAGAATGAAATTACACGTTTCCCTGTTCTAACTGGTAAAGTATAATGTTCTTGAAAATAGCAAATGATCGAAAGTATTTGTACGAAATATGAAATTTGTACAAAATATTATGAAATTTGTACAAAATACTATGAAATTTGTACAAAATATTATGAAATTTGTACAAAATATTATGAAATTTGGACAGTTTCCGTCTATATTTCTGAGATGAAGTATTGTAACTATTTACACTATTTACATTTTTTCAAACTGTTGTCCTCATCTTCATTGTCATATTCACGACGATTCGGCCGTTGTCCGGCCTTTTCCAGGATGTCTATATTCCTGATGAAGTATTTTAACTATTTACATTATTTACATTGTTCGAACTATTTTTCTCACCTTCATTGTAATATTCGTGACATTTCGGCCGTTGTACGCTCCAGCCTTCTTCAGGATCAGTCTATATTTATGAGATGAGGTACTGTAACTATTTACACTATTTACATTGTTCGAACTGTTCATTGTCATATTCACAACGTTTCGGTCGTTGTACGCTCCGGTCTTTTTCAGATGATATACGGGGGAATTTCGAACCGAACACTTCATTTCGCGTACGGGCGTAGATTGTTCTAGTTCCACGTGCCACGCTTTTTCTGGATATCTCAATTTCAGAGTTGTAAGTTCAATACCTGGCCACAGCAGTTGTGAATAAAAACTAACGTTAAAACAAACAAATAAAAAATATGCCCGATATATATGTGTGTGTGTGTGTGTGTGTGTGTGTGTGTGTGTGTGTGTGTGTGTGTGTGTGTGTGTGTGTGTGTGTGTGTGTGCGTAAAATTTCAGATACAATTAAACTATATATCTAAAAAGAGACAATGTGAATAAAGACAAAAGGATAACTTATCATTAGACGACTCGGAGTGATTGCCGGAGAATCGGTCTACGAAACTCTGGAGTCAGGATGCTGAAGTTAACATCAATCAGCTAAGTGGCAAACTCTATATTTGCATTAATTCTCTCTCTCTCTCTCTCTCTATATATATATATATATATATATATGAATGAATAAAAACGAAAATGAAACTTATCTTAGCCGACGCGTTTCATCATCTGATGAAGGCCAACGTAAGGATTTTATTTTGCAACACGTATTAAAAAAATAAGTAAAAATGTTGTTAGTTTTCAAAAATTTTTCATTAAATTACATCACTTAGCATCCTTCATAATTTCCCTCGACCTTTCAGTCTAACCTGATGTATATTTTTATGAGCGTCTAAATTTAAATTTAAAACTTTTTACTTTTTGTAATCAGCTTCTTAGAATCCAAAATATGTTTCACATTTAAATAACCCACAAAAGGTTGCTAAGCCATAAAAAACAAATCAATCAATCTGAAGAACCTGTTTATAAGAAGGAATTTTCAAACCCAGAAACTATGCCCGGAAGCAACATGTTTTTGAGAGGTACTTGTGAGAATGAAATGAATAATTTTATTTTCCTAATTTATCATCTTAGTAATTTGGAATAGTTCATAAAAAGGCATCCATTTGATTTGAGAAGTAGTTGCTGATCTGATTTAGAAAGAGAAAAAGCTCAGTTGGTATTTCAATCTGGTGAAAAGGGATGTAAACTGTTGATTACCTAAACATGTGACCAAACTAGAACGCACACGCAGATGCCTCCTTTTCTCCCATAGTGATCGAACTGCTAGAAATCTTGACTGCTTCGACCAAAGCCAACAGATTACTGAGAAGGAATAATGGTTCATAATTTGAATTAAGCTCAAGCGAATCAAAACTATCTATTCTTGTGCAATATTACCTCAGGCTTGAGTGCCTCCAATATTTTAACATATTAGTGTGCTGAGCAGGACTTCTAAACTATGCCCGGAAACAACATATTTTTGAGAGGTACTTGTGAACAAAGAAATCCTTGTGAGAATGTGTTGTAAAAATAAAAGCTTTTGTATTACTAATATCATTTTTCTGCAATGTAATTGATTCTGATCAGGCATCTCAATTTCAGTCACTTTCTCACCAACATGATATAACTTCATTCTGTCTTTTCTAAAGATATTTTTATAGCAACTGCTCTGACGAGCTATTTTTCCATGGTGCCCCAATTACATGAATTTAAGTGTACTACTAGATTGGCATCTAGGTCCCACTCTCTTACTGTTGAAATAGCTAAATGCAACTTCCACTTTACTCTAACAGTTTCTTTTCCTGCACTTCCTGCCTGTGAACCTCCCTTCCATTTACTTGCTCCCTTGATAACTACAATCTTCACAAATTTAAATTCAATGTCAATTGTCATCTTCTTGAATCCTGTTCATCTTTTGTCCTTTCCTCAATCTTCTCTATTCTCAGTCTTCTCTTTTACGTCCACTCCCTGTAACCCCCTGCATATTGATGGCATTCTTGCCTTGCTTGGGGTGAAATGATTAAAAAATAAATAAAATCTTATTGAAACTCAGTTTTTTACAAATTTTTCAAGTCCCACAATTATTCAGGTGTAATGTTTCCTTTCATAATTCTTATTTGTGAAGTGGAAAAGAACATGAATCAGGTTTTTTTAAAAAAAAGTCATGGATTTTTTACAAAGTGTAAAACTGAAGAAAAAGAATTTCCCTCTTAAAAATTTTTGTCTGTGTTTTTTTTCTTTACATTGTATAAATATCATGTACTATTAACTGGTTAGGAACTTACAGAGTTTTTGTTCATACAGTGTCATAGAACTTTTTGAGATTATACAATGAGATGATGATATGTATGTTTTCTTGTAGCAAGCTATGAATCTTAATTCTGTTTTCACAAAATCATATGATGGCTTGTGTACTTTTCTCTCATTTTCACCCGGGATAAAAACAACTATGTGTCACACAACGCCACACTGTTTGGGGAATACTATACCTTAACTAGCCGCCTCACGCTGGCAATTTAATATGGAGAGCCCGAGCGCGTGCACATGTACCAGGTCCCAAAATAGCCCAACCCCCACATTTTTATGTTTCTACATTCTTTTTACAGATACAAATATTTATGTAAATGCTCTGTTTATAATAAACAGTATTAAACAACATTTACCGGTCTGAATGTCCGAGAAATTTTCATAGAAAATATTCGTACTCTGACAGGAATCGAAACTGTATCCTATAAGGAACCGTCATATAGCCTGACGTGCCTTTAAAGGAGCGTTCGATTAGCAAGGTTGAATTTACTGTCTTTAAACTTCAATCTTCCATGATTCTCTCACGTACATTCATATCTGCTCATAGCGCATCTTAATGTAAACAAATGACGTCACACATTATGAAATGGACAAAGTCCGACAATTATTTTAAGACATTTTTATGTTTATACATTCCTTTTATAGATACAAATATTTAAGTAAATGGTCTGTTTATAATAAATATATATATATATATATATATATATATATATATATATATATATATATATATATATCATCATCATCATCATCATCATCATCATCATGATTATGATGAAATGGATTAAGTCCAAGAATTATTTTTTAATAAACAGTATTAATTAAATTTACCGGCCTGAATGTTCGAGAAAATTTCATGGAACATAAGTGCTTCTCCAACAGGAATCGAACCTGTAACCTTTAATGAGAACCATCATTTGATCTGATGTGCTGTTAACTATTCAGCCACAAAGAAATGTCAGGTTAGCAAAGTCTGAATTACTTAAATTAAAAAAAAAACGAACCACTTACTATCTATTGTATCTATAAAAAAAATAACGTATAAACAGAAAATATTAAATAATTGTTGGACTTAATCCATTTCATAATATGTTGTCAATGTTTACGTTAAGGTACGTTTCGTCAGCAGATATTATCATTTGGGAAAGATCGTTGAAGATTTGTTGTTTATAAAAAGTAATTCGATCATTTAAACGTAGAGTAACAATATTTGTACATCTGAGCTAGGGACAAAAAATGATCACTCCTTACTCACTCTCACGCCGGTGTTGACATCCACCAAGCCTGATGAGGTAGGTGCTGCTGCTGCAGGTTTGAAAGACTAGGCAACCCTGATAGCTCAAGGTATTTGAATAATTTAGTGCAAAGTGCATAGCAGCAAATGTATGTATAATTCTATATGTTATCACTTCGATGTTGTTTTTTTCTTTCTGTTTTTTTTGTGTGTTTTTAAGGTCATCGAAAATATTAAAAAAAACTTTCCTGTCTTTTCGTTGATTTCATTCTGTCCTTCCTTTTTTTTCCCCTCGTCATTCACATCTGTCTGTTTTTGTTTTCTATCCATACTTGCGAGTGACATGGTTCTTGACAATCGCTATCCATTTCAATGAACCAGTTTTGTCTTTCTGTCTCCATGTACCAATGCTTTGGCTCTCAATTCGCGCAAACAACAAAAGATAAAGCACTGGAATGGCACTTCATCTGATGAACAGGTTCAATCTTATAAGTAGACTTATTCTTACGAGATTCCTTCATCATTTTCGCTCTTTTTATCAAATCCTATTTTCTTTAACCATTACATGAAATAAACAAGTGCTTTCAGATACAACTTGAGATTTCTCTCCAAATAGCTTAAGTCTTCTTCTAGCACCCGTCGACGCCCAACACTGTTAGTTGTCATAATGACTCACAGTTCTCATCAGTAATTTCTTCACCATCTTTTCTTTTAACAACTTATTCCACTGTAACATACAATAGCTGTACATGGCACCCAATTTAGGGAAAACGTTCATCAGAAGAAGAATTATGAAGAAGAATTTAAATTTGTTTGTTTAATTAGAGATTAATTTGCATTCATTAAATTCAAACATTTGGGAAATATTTTTCACACTGTTTGTACTTGAAGAAGAGTTTTTTGAAAAAGTACGAATAATTTTTTTCCAACTTTACAAATATATCAGAAAGGATGACGTTAAAAATAACCGTATGATAAAACCTGTCCATTGAACTATTCTTGGCTTGACTTATAATGACGAGGTATGAGATATATTTCCTTTTTCGCGATGTAGGTTTAAATCTAACCATGTGTAACTTGCAATGGAGCAACGAATCAGGACATAAGTTACCAACGAATATTTGCTTACCTAATATAAGAACATGCTATAGAATAATAATAATAATAATAATAATAATAATAATAATAATGCATAATAAAAAACAGAAGAAGAAGAAGAAGAAGATTTATCAACACCTGGCTCCGATAAGCGATTCAAGGCGAAACCCTGGAGTCGGTCAACCAGACAAGTCATTTGAACTTTTTCTTGATTTATTGAACACACAAACACACACACAAAGACACATAAACATATATATATATATATATATATATATATATATGTATATATATGTGTGTGTGTGTGTGTGTGTGTGTGTGTGTTTAAAAATATATGACAAAGTAGTAAAAGATTTTCTGTGACGCGTTCCGACTTTTAGGACTTCATCGGAAAAAAAAAACTTTTTCTACTTTATCATTCATCCTCCTATATATATATATATATATATATATATATGAATATATATATATATATATATATATATATATATATAAATTGCTCAATATAGAGATAAGATGTGTAAACATAAAAAGTGAACATAGAAGTCAACACTTAAAGGCGACAGTCTGTTTCATGCTAGAATCAATCGTCAGGCCTGTCACCTCTAAGTGTTGACTTCTGTGTTCTTTTATATTTATATATATATATATATATATATATATATATATATATATATATATATATATATATATATATATATATATATATATATATAATTAATTTAATTTTACATTTGAAAATACTATTAAAATAGTACTGAACACTTTTTTAATTTGGCCTTTGTTTTGGTGAATATCATTTTTTCAAATAAAAATATTCATATATATATATATATATATATATATATATACGAACAATAATAAATATAAATTTGTTTCGCACATATTGGTACAACTGTGAGTTTCATATGCAAATTGCAATCATCAGACGATTGGCATGAAACTCAGACTGGTATCAAATATCAAACGGCGAGGAAGAAATATATATTTATTAGTAATATCAGTTTTAGCCCTGTTTTTTTTTAAATCTAGCACTATTTTATTACGACCAATACTCACTGTGCGCTAATATATATATATATATATATATATATATATATATATATATATATATATATATAAATGGAAGTAAAGTCTGCGTGAAAAGTAGTATCTTCGTGCCATTTATCCGGACAAAGTGCCACTTGAGAGCGTATTAACTTGCACCACAAGAACTATATTAACAGTAGACAGCTTCATACATATGGCACCAAAAGTACTCTATAAATTCAATAGCGAAAAAAGACTAAAAAAATATTGAAGCTCCTTACATCCTACAAAAACAGTCAGACATCAATAAAAAGAATTCTTCAATGAATCAAAAAAAATCTGATTTATAGACTTTACTGCAGCACGTAACCTAAAAATTCTTCCTGCGTTTGGATTTACTCAATTCAGTTGATAAAATATACTGACACTTTAAAATGAACCACTTAAAACAATTTTGATTTTCTTCACCATACTTTCCTTGCATCAGCCCCTGATGATGACTGATGTGAGTCGAAAGTATGGATGGCGGTTTGAGTTGGGATATTTCTTTGCATTTCCAGCAAACAGGTTTGCCAAAGGTAATTCGCCGTTTAGAAAAGGTTTGTAAATTTAATTCATATTTAATTGATATTTGCTTTGATATTTCATTGATATTTCATTGATATTTAATCTGATATTTAATTGATATTTATTTTGATATTTAATTGATATTTGATTGAAATTTATTTTGATATTTATTTTGATATTTATTTGATATTTATTTTGATATTTAATTTATATTTGATTGATATTTATTTTGATATTTAATTGATATTTATTTTGATATCTGATATTTATTCTGATATCTAATTGATATTTATTTAGACGTTTATTGGCTTTGCATCTTTTTGTTTTATATGCTTTCATTTTTGGAACTTGAAATAAATGTTCACCAGATTTAGTACATAGATAGTGTAGTAGGAGTTTGCTTTTATGTCAGCATTTGAACTATGCTACATACAACAATGTCACTGGCTTCAACGACAGCCTCCAGACGACTTTGGAATTTCCTGCCACTCTTCTGGATGGTCTCCTTGTTTAAATTGGTGAATGCTGCCATAATCCTTGCCGTCAGTTAATTTGTGGTGTTACAAAGGGTTTTATTGGTTTCTTGCTCAGTTGTACCCCACACATAATAATCAAGGGGGTTGCAGTTTTGGAGAGTTAGGTGGACAGATGTCAGGAGTGATGCTGTTGCAGAAAATCTCTGACAGCCATGACTGCTTTTGTGACATGGTGAAGAGTCCTATTGCCAGACATAGGGTCTTCCAGCAGCCACCCTCTTGACCCAGAGCAGCACTACATCCTCAAGTCACTTGATGTAGGCCTCCGTGTTGATTCTCGTGCCCTGTGTGAAGATGAATGGAGGCATAACGTCGGCATCACTAGTAATCACTCCAAACACCTTCGTAATCACCATTAGACTCATCCAACTCTTTCCGAATCCTCTGCACTGTCATCAGACTGACTCCTAAACACTCTGAAATGTTTGTATTGGAGCTTCCGGCGTGAATGCCAATTAGTGCAATACGCCGTTTCCAAATCTTTGGTGGAATGAATTGCGTCATGATGCTCTTTTTTCTCACAGACGGTGCCCAACTGACCCTACTATACTGTGCAGTCGACAGAATCAAAAACAAACAAGGCACATACACGAAATTAAAAAAAGATAAAAAATGGCGATAATTTACCCATCGCACTCTGTGTGTGTGTATGGAGAGAGGAATAATGGACATCAGCAACGATTGAGGAATCGGAGAGCCGAGTTCGAATTCCGGTCGAATTCATTGCATTCACTTACGTGCTATTAGCGTTTGGAAAGGTATTAATTCATCTCTTATCCCGCCTCCAGCTATGGGTGAAAGAGCAAGACAGACTGGCTCCTATAGCCTTGGGTGACAACCAATCTAGGCGAACGACAAATCTGAATTCAAAACATGTGCAGCCGTTCTCTATACAAAGCCTTCACTATAATTATATATGTGTAGTCCTGCTGTTGGTGCTAAGAAGACCCTCAAACGTCGAAAAGGACAGGAGAGATATATATATATATATATATATATATATATATATATATATATATATATATATATAAGGAGTGGCCTGACGATTGTATCTAGCATGAAACAGACTGTCGCCTCTAAGTGTTGACTTCTATGTTCACTTATATATATATATATATATATTGTATTGAGGCAGCAGATAATTATTGTTCGTATAGTGATAGTGGCTTTAGTTTCGGGAGAAAATAAAGACAAAATTGTCCGATTTTATAGTCATAGAATGGTTTTACGAATTTACGACCTGCGTCTGCTATTCCGCGACCGTTATCGTTGCATAGCAATCTTCTATGTCAAAATAACAAAATATCATCATTCAACGAATGTCTATTAGGTATGATCATGAGCCGTTCTAACCTTTCATATACTTGCTTTAATTTCGGGAGCAAATAAAGAAAAAAATTGTCCAACATTTGAATACTTTTATATATATATATATATATATATATATATATATATATATATATATATATATATATAAAGGGTGTTCCAATTAAGTTTAAGCGTCTAATTTTTTTTTTTTTTTTTCAGATTTAACAACTTAAGTCTTTGGCAATTTCAACCATGGAAAGATTAACAATGAAACAATGTGTTAAATTTTCAAGTGTTCTGTTGGAAAAATTGTTCGTAAATTAAAACAAACTGGGTCGGCGGCAGATGTGAAAACACCATTGGTTGCTTGTTTACGCCGTTCAGCTGAAAACATTGCTGCAGTGCACGAGAATGTGGCTGAAAATCCAGACCCCTCTATTCGTCATCGCGCGCAGGAATTGAACCTCTCTACAACAACGTTACATCGTTTCCAATTGCATTCTGGGATGGTCGATTATATTGAGCCCAAAAATTGCGTAATGCATTTCTGTTTTGAACGTCCATTTTCACAATAGGCTTCGATAACTTGTTGTTTGATTGTTAACCCTAGAACACTAACCATGGGTATATAGTACCCAGCGCAAATTTTCCTATTTTTAATTACAATTTTCAGTACCTGATTTTCTTACCTAAATAATGTTTTTCAGTTCCTATTAATGTTAACACAAAGTACAAAGTTTGAAGAGCTTGCATGTAAAATATTTCAAATAAAAATTTAGATTTAATTTTTTTTTTTTTGATATTTTCAAAATCGGGTATGATATACCAATGGTTAGTAGTGGTGTAACTTTAATTGATGGTTAATGTTCTAGGGTTAATCTTTCCATGGTTGAAATTGCCAAATACTTAAATTGTTAAATCTGAAAGAAAATGTGAAAAAAATTATTAGACGCTTAAACTTAATTCACATTAATAATCGGTCCATCTTATTAAAACACCCTATACATATGTACATATAGTTGTATATTTAGGCAGCAATCCTTCGTTTATGCATGTTTCATTAAAAACGACACACAAGGTACTATTTTTAAGCTTTTTATTTAATTTTTTTCTTACACATTGAATACAAACAAGACGAATCTTCACTAAGACATATTATAAAGAAATACACTACCCCAATTGACCCAAATAAAAAAATCAAATTAATTATCTATTATAAAAAATTTAAGACAGCTAACCTTATCCTCAAAAATAACAACGCACCAGCTAAGTCAAAATGACAAAGAACGAACATTATCTATGAGTTCAAATGCCTCTTAAAGAACTGTGTTCCTGATCAAACCGGACTCATAAATAATTACATCGGTTACACAACCACATGCTTATCCAGACGTCTTACGTTACACCTATCTGATGACAGCTCCATTAGAACCCATTTAAACACACACACAAATTTACCAGACTCCATTAAAAACTTACTAGTAGAAAACACAAATATATTAACTGCATCCACCTGTACAAAAGATTAAAAATAATGGAAGCTTTAATAATAAAAAAGAAAAAGCCAACTCTTAACAATATTAACTACGAACAAAGCCACAATGTGATAACCGTATTCGGAAATTAAAAACATCCCTACCACACACTAAGACATACACAGAACGCACACACTCAATTAAGCTGAAAAATCGAATCATCCTTGATAATGGCTAAAGGTATAGACGAAAGCGCTCGGAAATATAAAACATTTGGACAGTTCTTACACACCTTTGTCCAGAAAAAGAAAAATTAGAAACAAGAAAAAAATTAAATAAAAAGCTTAACCGTAGTACCTTGTCTGTCGTTTTTAATGAAAAACATGCATATATATATATATATATATATATATATATATATATATATATATATATATATATATATATATATAATATATATTTAATTTATTATTTATAAAAATATATCTTTTGTGAAATAGATAAATGTTTGGAAAATGAAATTTTATTTAAAAAAATAGATTTTATAAAAATGTAATATATCAAAAAAAAATACGGATGCTTTAGATAGAAAAAAGAAAAACATGGAATTAAACTATATTAAATAAAAAATTTATTAATTTTTTTTAAAATATTTTTGAAATATGAAAAGAATTTTTATATCTGTTATAAAAAAATTATATATATATATATCTATAAAATTTATATTTTTAAAACAATATATATATAACTCAAGATTCCGAATTTTAAAAATAAAAATTTCTTTTATATATATTAAATATTCGAGAAATTTAATAAAAAAATCTTTAATGTTTTTTGATTGTCAATATGATTACATATATGTGGAAAAAAAGACGGACAGATTGAAAAATATATATATCTAAAATATCGCAATCCATATGTCTTTGATCTTGAAAGAATGTTTTCTGTTTTTAAATGAGTTTAGAAACATGGTTTTTAAAAAAGGACTCAAGAATTTAATGCAAAAAGCGTGGGGGAAAAAAGGGTATTATTAAATCAAAAATAATTTTTAATGTTTTATTGCTAAAAGAAAAGGAATAATATAAATCTTAAAAATTCTTCAAGAAAGTTTGATTCTTATAACAAGCGATTTAATTAATGCGGAAATAAAAAAAGCGAACATTTTTTATAAAATTATTATATTAAAAAAATAAAGGAATGTTTATCTATGATTTTCAAGTTTGATTCTTTAATTTGAAATTAATGATAAATTAAAAAAATAATTCTTTTTTCTCAAAAAAAAAAACTCTGTTTATATACGAAGGATTAAAAGTTTTTTGAAAAGAAAAAAATGAATTTGGAAGAAATTTTTTTGGAAGAAGTAAGATTTCTGAAGTCATTTTAACTACCATCAAAAAGATTTAAATTTTTCTTATATGATGAATGGTGGTGCTAATTAACAAAAAAACTTTTTAAAAAGTTGTTGCCGACAAATGAAAAGTTTTTTTGGCGGTGGAAAAAAAAAAAAGAAAATATTAAATGTCAGATCATTTGATTTTTTTCTATCCCATAATTTTTATTTTTTATTTTGGCCACCATTAAAATATGCAAACAGAAAAAAAAATCTTTAGCGAATTTGGACTGAATTGATAAAATCTTTTCAACAATTTTCACAAAGATAATGTATATTCAATAAAAATCATAAGGTTATACATCTAGAATTCCAGACATGTCTGCATACATTCTAGAATTTTTCCATGCCTTTTATAATTTCAGATATTTTTTCATACATTCTAGAATTCCAGACATTTTACATACCTTCTAGAAGTTCGGATATTTTTGCATACATTCTAGAAATACTCGCATTTTTGCATGCATTCTGTAATTCCAGACATTTTACACGTCTTCTAGATTTCCAGACGTTTTTATACATCTTCTAAAATTCCAGACATTTCTTACACCTGGAATAAAAAAAAAGAAAAAATGCGATAGTAAATGTTGAGAAATGTTAATAATTTCAGAATAAGATCCGGGGTGTAATGGACACACACCCAGGTTAGCAGATTTAATAATACTCCAATTATTATTAATGTTTTCTGAAATTTCAAATGATTTTGAAAATTAAAAACAAGATCTCGATGGTCCAAAACATTCATTGAATATTAACAACACCTCATCTGAAAGTCTCTGACAAAAGCAACAATGAAAATGAGGATAGTCCAAAACATTCATTGAATGTTAACGACAGCTCATCTCAAAGTCTCTGACAAAATCTCTCGGATTTTTTATCCCATAATTCTCAAAATATGTTTGATAATTCATCTGCTCCAAGCTGATTTGGCTTTATTTATCATTCTGAATTTATTTTTGTTTTTAAAACTAATTTGATTGTTCAAGTTAATATTTTATCGTCTGCTTATAAATTCCACCATTTCTTGATGTCAACTCCCTTCATTTTGTGCTTCTGGGACGCTGCAATGGTTAAAATGTCGAATCACTGTTTATATTCTTAACCGTCAACTTTGTGAAGAGAAGGGAACACGATGTGTTTACTCGACGGGCACAGGTCATAACAGCTAATCCCGAAAAAAGTGTCTAAACCACATTTTCTTTATTCCACACGTGGTAACCATGCGCACTCTCTCTTTCCCTGAATATACAAATACGAGGCCTGCTCTATTTGATCATGTTGGCCCTCGAAATGGATGCTGATGGTAGGGCAGTAGAGGTTGAACCTTCCCATCAATAACCCATATTTTTTTTTTTTTTTTGCTTTGTTGCAGATAGCAACTGACCGGAAGACTCTCAGAATGGCATCTGATCTGAAAGTGCGCACAAAGAAGTCATTGAAAGATGCGTTAAAAAATGAACTCAAAGATATTCGTCCCTATTTTCTGAAAATTTATGGAGAGCAAACAGTGGATGTGAGCACGGTTATGCGGTAGGTAATGCGTTTCTGGAGTGGGGACAGCGATAAGCGACAAGTCACGTTCTCCACTCAATCACGAAATGAAAAGTGCTTCGAAAACGCATGACTCGTGTTTAGGGACTGTGAGAAAATAGCTCTGCCCGACCGTGTTATTGTGCAACCCTGTGTCGCCCTGATCTCTCCATTCTGACCAAGCCCTTGCGGCTCAAATAGGGAAGGACTGGCTTGTATTATTCGACCCCTCCAAAATCAAATGAGTAACGTTTCACCGATCATGATGGAGAGGGGTTCTCTGAAGGAGGCTTCTTGTCTGAATGCCTCTCGGGCCTTAGGTTCACCCGGAACTCAAGTGGAACTCATATATCCGATCTGTCGGTAAAGATGCTGAAAAATGGTTTGTTCCTTGTACTGCCTTATCTGACTCTTCTTTTTATGCTCTGTCTTTGAAAGAGTGGGGTCAAACCGAAAATGAAGGATTACTAATATATCTCATTTCCCGGTTTTGATAACATTGGAAGACGTCCAAGCGGACTTGCGGGTGATGAATTATTTCCTACCCTACAGCCTCTTTCACGCAGAGACGTCGCAAAGCTCTCACTACTTTATGACGCTTTCCATCGCACAGGCTCCAACGAGCTGAATTCCTTGGTTCCACTCCACCCTGACATGGGCACTGTGGCGAATCAGTCTCATCCCTGTCGAATTCCATTAACAAGAAGAGAGGTTTTTTTTTAAGATATCATTCCCCAAAACACTACTTTGTGCGACTGACTCTCGAGAGGATGCTTTCCCGATCACTACAATCTTAACCTCTTCAAGTCTAGGGTTAACCGTTGTCTCTCCAACATAACATCATAAACTGCACTTCTTTCCTCCTTTTGTTGTTAAGCCCATACATCATCATCATCCTCATCATCAATCAGTAAATCACTACATTGAGAGGCTCTTGGGCTTTGTACAAAGAAAGAAAGCAAAAAAGAAAGAAAGAAGGTAACAAAATAAGAGAGAAAAGAATTTCAAAAAAAAAATGAAAAAAAAAAAAAAAAGTAAAAAAAATTAAAATAAAAGAAAGAAAAAAAGAAAGAAAGAAAGAAAGAAAGAAAGAAATTAAAAGAAAGAAAGAAAGAAATGAAAGGGAATGGATCGATGCAAAATGATAAATATCCGTACCTCTATAAGTAAGTGTTAAAATGAATTTTAAAAAATGAAAACCTTTTCTTGATACTTTCATTTTAGATTCTATTGAAAGGTAAAGGATTTAAAATTTACTATTTCCAGTAAGTAAAATCCTCTGAGGTGTATTTCAAACAAAAATAATATTGATCAGAATCGATTTTTCTTTCAGCAAAATCGATGAAATCGACCATTTTGACACATTTGTAAACAAAAGTTAATTCTCTGTTTTTAAAAACTTTCAAAAATAAAATATATCTTTCTGAAACGTTATTTGAGGAAATTTAAAGTTAATGTGTATTACTTATAGCATAAAATGTTGTAGGGATGCATTTCTTAACCACGAGGTCTTTTTTTATCTAACGTCTTGGTCGATTTATAGACAGCCTAATGTGTTGACAAGTTAAGTATGGTAACGCAGAATTGATGATAGCAGACGATAAATTTTATTTCACAGTTTTTCCACAAGTATGGGGAGGGACAACCCTTAAAACACGTGACCTTTTCGCGTACTTTGAAGAATTAGGACACGAAATCAAAATTCTTTTTAAAAATATACGGCGCCATCTCATTGTAATAGGCTTGAGATGATATGATTAGTAAATATAGGTTTTCTTAATAACAATATTTTCTAGATAGATGTTATAGATACATAGAGAGAGAGAGAGAGAGAGATATGAACAGACTGAGATAGATAGATAGATAGATAGATAGATATGGACAGACTAAGATAGAGAGAGAGATATATATGAACAGACTGAGATAGATAGATAGATATGGATAGACTAAGATAGACAGATAGATAGATATGGATAGACTAAGATAGACAGATAGATAGATAGATAGATAGATAGATAGATAGATAGATAGATAGATAGATATGGACAGATAAGATAGATAGATAGATATATATGAACAGACTGAGATAGATAGATAGATAGATAGATAGATATGGATAGACTAAGATAGACAGATAGATAGATAGATAGATAGAGAAATATGAACAGACTGAGATAGATAGATAGATAGATAGAGAGAGAGAGAGAGAGAGATAGATGAACAGACTGGATAGATAAGATAGATAGATAGATAGATAGATAGATAGATAGAGAGAGATAGATATGAATATACTGAGATAGATAGATAGATAGATAGATAGATAGATAGATAGATAGATAGATAGATAGATAGATGAATAGATAGATAGGATAGATAGATAGATAGATAGATAGATAGATAGATAGATAGATAGATAGATAGGGAAAAGACTGAGAGTGATACCACACTCCAACTTGAGAATTCATTGCCTGGTTGCTATTTAATTATCTCAGCTTAGCTTGGCACAAGGCCATGGCTACGTTGAACTCAGTAAGACTCGAACTCACTACTCATGGTTAACTAACCTTTAGCTAAGTAACCTTTATCCAACTCCATTTGCCTGGTCGGTGATATTTATTACCAGAAATTTACCAAACTTCAGGAAATCTCATTGTAAATCAGTTTTTCTTTCGTCACTCAGCTTGATAGCTTGAAAAAAAATCGCATTTATTTTGCTAAAACACTTTTCTTCGTGTGTAAACCACAATTACGTTGCATAAAACGTCGATGAAATACACGACCGTGTAATTAATTTCTTTCGGCAAAATACGAGAGTTTTTTTTTGTTGTTTTTTTTTTTCTCGGTCAATCTTCTCCTTATATAGTATTCTTTATTGTATTTTGAAAAACAAAACCTCACCCGAAATAAAAAGTAGACGGATTGTTTCAAAATGATCGCGCATTCTAAATTCAGCCTTCTACCAACACATGATTCATTATTATATGCAGATGTGAGAGAGGATGAAACAAAGAAAAACTAGGACAGGGTAGATACCTCAGTATGTAGGATCAGTGACTGAGTTTAACATAATTCGACACAAGCTACAGATTGAAATGTGGGTTGGAAAGGATATTGCGTTGTTCTGCTCAAAAGAAAACGAATGATTGTCTGGAAAACTCAGATCCTGGCCTTTAAAAAAGGCTCGAACACCGACCATGTATGAAATTCACAAGCATTTCAGCTCTCGTGCAAACAATTCTATGTTATAATGATTCTATTATTTTTTGGTAATTGGCAAATATTTCATTAAAATAAGTTAATTAACGACTTTTTTTTTTAAAAATCCGGCAATTTACCAACAACAAATATTTTCGGTTTTGATGTTTTTATCCAGATTTTTATTTATGTATTTAGTTGGCTCATGTTTCTTTCACCAAAACGAAAACTATGATCTGGGATTGGAATGAAAGCAGTGATGGCACTGATACCCTGAATCCATCATCAAAATTGAGGATGTGGAATTAGTAAATACCAAACAAACACTTCAAATACATTGGTGTATGTATCAGTTATAACAAATTTAATATAGAAGAATAGGAAATTGAACTTAAATTAGGTTGCATTAGAAGCAATTTCATCCAACATCGCAAAATTGCTACAAAATCAAGACATTAACCTGTAAACTCAAGCCATTTTCTTAACCTCACCAGATTGAGACTTCCATATGAATGTCATAAAACCCAGTCAGAATTATCTAGACTGTCAGCTGTATAGAACTGCTTTCTAAGATAAGCGGTTTAAAATGGCTTTGGTTGAGTGAAGCCTGTTGAAGCTGGCAACGAATATCCATCTTTGAACATTGTTTGTGATTCTGTAGCGCCAACGTGGGGCGTATGCTTCACCGATGGGGCATGGTAATATTTTGGTGGGACATGCGTAGAATGTGCACCTTTCGTCTTACTATACCAACAGAATAAGGGGGGATTGTTTTCTAGAGAGTCTAATTGATAGTGTTAATGTTAATGCGTATTAATACATACGATGCATGTACAATATGCATACATAAAAAATATTTTGTGGATATGTACGTACATGTGTAATTGATATATATGTAAGAATTAAATATTACAGATGGCACCAGAATTTTAGATTTTTAAGGAATGGCTCAAAATCGGTTGGGAACCCCTGCTGTATCGTCAGTTCCCAAAGAATTGTAGCGAATAGCAGAAACCACATCACTTGAATTCATTCAACCGCTAAAATGGATATCACGTGTAATAAATAGAATAGAAAATATTGGCATAACCAAGACGGTGATGTTCCCCACAACTTCAAACAAAAGGTTAGGAAGGAAACTCCCCATCAATACTGGAAAGAGCGATAACAGTTACTGAACTTAAAAAAACGATTTTTCTGAAAAATTGTTTTAAGAGAAAGATTTTATAAATTTCAACCGACAGCGGTACTGGCCGCTCGGTCAATGAATATCAAATGTTTCCTTATAGGGAAATGGTTGAGATTACTATTACCTTCAACGTAATTACCTTCAATCTGAGTAGAGGACATCTGAAAAAAATGGCCGTTAATTCAGTTAGGTAGAGAGTGCAATAAAAATTCGAATACTGTTTTTATTGGAGCAGGTCGCCATCATTTCTAAAAAGATTTTTTCATTACGTGAACGTTTAACAACCAGAATTAATGTTATTCCAAATGTATTGTATTTGAGGAAAGAGTGAGAATTCCTCAAAAAGGATGACGTGCCCTAGTGTTGTTACCTAAGGAAGGTTATTGAATAGAATAATCAAACGAAGGTTGGTAATGAACGATAATACTTAGGACAAGAACAACACATATAAGATTCAACAGCGGCGTGTAGAAGTGAATTCCACAAGGAATCTCCAACTGTAGGATATCTACCTATCGCCCCACGCGGTCAGATGTGGCACAAGGCCGAATTTAATGTAGGGTATCCGAACCCGTACCCTCGGCCAAAAATTCCCCATAGACCCAGTATAAAACGGGGTCGTGTATCTGTTTCCCGAGACGAAACTCTACTCATCGACATAGCCTCGTTGGGGAATTCTCTCTGCCCTGAAGCAGAGAGTTTGACCAGCACAGCTGGAAATGAATCTCCGACTGTAGAACAACATACAGTATTTACTACTGTATTTATGTGATTGAGGACATACCCATTATCGACCGTAGGTATGCTGCAACACCTAGGAAACATCTTTTCCTTGTCACCAAAGAAAATACAATTTAGTGTTATTCTAATGGAACATTATGCTATTTCTATTAATTAACTTCGGCCACTGTTCAATGCGTCTGGCTTTGTGCTCCTTAATTGGGAACAGTACTTTCAATACAGTACATTCAATACAATTAATGTTTGTTCACTCCGCTTGTTACACGATCTCTTCTCTGCTTCTCTCGTTGTTGTAAAATATCTACTTTTCATCACTCGACACAATTTCTTGAAAAGAAAGACTTTTCCGCTTAATCTACGTGTAGGTGAAACTGTAGTGACACTAAGAGAAGAAACAGGAAGTTACTACTTTCATAGTTGAAAACATAATGACGTTTTTCGGGGTTTGCGCAATAGGCTCCACGCATAACGTCCGGTTGAAGTTGATTAAATACAATCCTAAATAAATATATGTTGACCAATAAGAAATGGACGCGCCTGAAATAATCAACAGCTCAATCGGGGCCGCTTTCAACTTCGCTAACAATATAAATAGACCCCTGACTAAAAGAAAAAGAGGAAGAGATTCCAGAAGGAGAGACACAGAGAAGACACAGAGAGACGAACACTTACAGCTGTGAGCAGATACATCAAAGACATCTCGGCTTCAACAACCACTGCACACTCTTCACAACTCTCTCGTCAACTTCAACCCCTTTACTTCTCTTATACATTCAATCGTCCTGGGTAAGACGATAAACTACGTCCAGCAGCAAAGCCTCTGATCAGGATGTTTTGATGAGCGTGGAACCACCTCTTCATTGCTGGTGTTTCCAGGTCCACCTTGACCCAGGGTGGTAGCCCCTGTTAGGGTCCCAACTATTGGTAAATAATTAACACCTAAACTGGGGTCAAAACACTATGAAAGTGTAAAAATATGTTTTAATACCAGAAATAATTTGTAAAAAATTATTACCAGCAATAAATTTTTGAAGAAAAAATTATTACCAGCAATGCATTATTAAAAGCAACACTTTATTGAAAAAAATATTACCAGCGATACATTATTGATGAAAAAAATATTAACAGCAATAAAAATTTGGAAGTTGATATGCCGTAAAACAAATCAAACCAAAGTATACATTCAACCTCCTTTTTCTCATTCACAGGACACACATTACTAAATGAACCTTTTATTTAATTTTCCTTAAATTACAAATACCAACCTTGTGCCATCTACAAACGTTACTATTGGTTTTGTAAATTACAAAACCAGTTATTAATATTTATATAAATTATTGTTATACTTCAGACTTGATTGTTTTTAAAATTGTTTTATCATGTTTATTACTCCTTCATACATCTCTTATAGTGAGATAACAAGGGCCAAATCGAACCCCGAATAACACACTCTAAAACACCAAAGTAATATAACAAAACGGTTGCAAATGATTTTCAACATTTGATTTGTATAGTTGGTGTCTGTTAGTTATCCCCTAGACATTCAGTTAGAAAATTCCAGTAGGAAACTTGCAAACCACTTTTGACATGTTTGATCATTGTCAATCCCTTCTCCATAAACTGCAAATATATTTTTGCTTTCGTGTCGTATTTTAACTTTCTTAAAATAAAATAAAAACTAATATTCTGGAAATGTTGTTTAATTTCTTCCATATTTAATTTTAAAATCAACGAAGAAAAATAGAGAAATTTTATATTTCTCTAAAAAAGAAATATGCAATATAATCAAAATTGATCGTTTTAAATGAAGTTTATTAAAATTAAACGCTCCTGATGCCATCTAAAGAGTAAAAAAAATGCTCTTTGATTTACATAATATTAAAATTATCTTAAGCCGCTACAGTACTTCAGATATGTGACACCCAGTGAGGATCAAACTCACTGAAGTATGAACACTCTCCAAAGAGAACAATATGACGAGAGAAAAAAAGATCCAACCAAATCACAAAAATTAATACGGAACAAAAATCCTCTTTTTTCTTTCTCCGTCAACCCAACCACTGAGCTATTCAGCAGGCATTCTTAGCCCTGTTCTTACTAGGTCTCCTCCCCCCGATAGTATCTCCCTACTGAAGAGACCACACTTAGAGTTCTCAACCCACTCCCGATTTCCTGCTGGAAGGAAAGGCGTTTGTTTATAGAATCTCTGTTTGTATTGTTCACATTTACACCCCCACAAATACAAAAGTACGCGTTTATCTCTTATTTCAGTTTCCAACTGTAGGATTAAGTAAACGAGTGATGGCTTCAATTGATTGGATCTGATGTGCTTATCTATTTTCATATATCGAAGAAAGAAAGATCAAAACTAGTTATCAAATCCGAGCCAGGCGTCCCTACTTAAAGGAGACATTAAAAGCTCCATGGCGAATCTTATAGGCGTTGAGTAGACTCCTTCTGTGGCTTTACTTTCCACTATTCTAAAAATAGCAAAGACGACTTCTATGTGATGTGCCCCTTCAGGATGTGGGCGATCGCTGTTCTCCACAACTTCCTCTATCCTTTGCAAGCTTTAGTATCATTTATCTTCTTATCATCAACCTCCGTTCCGTCATCCATTCAAATAAGCTCATCAGGTGGGTGGCTCCTTCTGTTCCATTTGCTATTGATATGTTCTGTGTGTGTCAAATTCTCCAATCCCTCTTTCCTCAATATGTGTCTTGGAAATTTCTACTGTTGCGAATTTTGATCCTGAGCATGAATTGAACTCACAATTAATGTCACAAAATTCACATTCTAGACATAGACAGTGGAACAAGAAAAGTCTACCCCCATAGATTAAATAAAGAGTTCAGTTTGGAATTGGTGACCTAGTAATCGGGAGTTCAATCCATGGTCTGGGCAGTGGGTATTTGGACTCATTGAAAACGGGGCAAGCAATAACTTAGCAGGACTAAAATGTAAGGACTAGACTAAATAGATTAGTAAATTAAATAAATGGTTCAGTTAAAAATTCCCTTTTGGTCATACCTGATGATGACCGGGGAGCCCAACGTCCGAAACGTCGTGATAACAACAACAAAGATGAGGAGATTAAATCGTATATAAACCGTGTAAATAATAATGACTCTCATAGAACATGTGTAATGAGTTTACCTAACTCTCTCCTTGTAATGGCCTTGTGTCTAACTTTAGAAAACTTCATAGTATGTGTCAGAGAAGTGGTAAAAAAGCTAATCTCAATAATCCTTGTTTATGCATCTCTCATTATTAAATCCTTGACTAAAATTTAATTAATACTTACCTGTATTACCTGGTAGTACATACCATGACCCTAACCCTAAACCTAACCCTAACCATAACCTACCTGTGTTACCTGTTAGGGATCCTTGCCGTCGAACTGGGTTTTTCAATCTTTTTATTTTTTATTTAGCCACATAAAAATATAACTAATTAGTGTTTAATATAATTTTGTAGTTTGAGTCAGAAATAAGTTACCTCTTCGTTTAATTTTATTCTACATAAATATTTACATTTCTAAGCTTAGAAAGTTATTCCTAGCATCGCTTGACAGTGAAACGAGACTATAGTTTTGATTTGATTTTTTATAATTAAATTTATAAATTTAGTTTCAGTTTTGAAACATGGAAATTTTCCCGTCGAAAAAAAAAAATTATATTATATAAATTTTATATATTTGAATATGATATATATATATATATATATATATATATATATATATATATATATATACGAAGAAATATAATTTTAAGGTGTGCTATATTTATGGGATAAAGTGCTCAATATCAGATATAGAGCGTATGTAAATATGAAAAGGAACATTGAAGTCAACACTCGACTCGAGGCGACAGGCTGTTTCATGCTATATGCAATCGTCAGGCCGACGATTGCTTCTAGCATGAAACATCCTGAGTGTTGACTTCAATGTTCACTTTATATTTATATAAATATATATAAATTTTAAATATTTATTATATATATATATATATATATATATATATATATATATATATATATATATATAGAGAGAGAGAGAGAGAGAGAGAGAGAGAGATTTCTTTTTTTTTGGGGGAAGTGCTATCTGATGATCCGGCGTCCTTTAAAAGGGCTTTGGTGAAATAAATTATTATAATGGAACCTTAAATTGGACTGTTTTTTCTTTTAATATATATATATATATATATATATATATATATATATATCTATATATATATATATATATATATATATATATATATAAAACTATTATTAGTTTGTTCCATATATTCGTTCGTTTTTTTTCTGACATTCTGCGAATATCTCTGAGAATATTCTTTGGTTGCATTTTTTGTTTCTTAGTGTTTCTAGTCATTTTGTGAAACTCTTGTCTAACGTTACTGAAATTTTATTTCAGCTTAGACACCCTTTTGAGATGGAATGCTAAGCCGACAAGAATGAGCGTGTTCGACATTTTCTATTTGCTTTTAATCAAGGTCACAAAGCTCTCAAAGTTTTATGGTAACAAATGAAGAGGCTTAAAGATAAAATTCAGCAGAAACGACCTGGCCGACAATCTGATTATTGAATCTGACAACACTAGCACTCACGTCGCTAACATGACCAAATATGCAATTAAAGTGTTCGGTTGGAAATTTCTGCCATACCTACTATATTTCCCTTATTTAGCCGAACCAGACTACTACATTTTTCGTTCGGTTTTTTAACAATTTGGAGGGTTCTTTATTCAACAACGATGTCGAGTTTAAATCGTAAGTGGCTTAATGATTTGTTTTTAGTCAAAACTTAGTGTTTTCTATCGTCGATGCATTGAACAGTAGGCAGGAGGTCGTAAACAATGAAGGGAAATAGATTGTTAAATGATTTTTCAGAACTATTAATAAATTTTAATAATTATTGTTTTGTTGCCACACATCAGCCATCTGTTCCATATCTTTGAAGTACAATTCCGCTGTTTTTATATGAAAATCTTTTGAAGATGTCTTAAATTTGGTTTTCATTAGGGAAAATTTCCTCTTCAAAACGTTTTTGTAGCAATCGAAAAAAGTAATAATTGTTTGATCCAAGGTCATGGGAATGTAGCGAGTGGCGTAGAACAGACCGACCTAGTTCCAGTCTATGTTCTTGAGTGATTTGTGCTGTATGCGGTCTTGCGTTGTGCTGGAAAAAGTCAGCATTTTTCCTATCCGTGAGCGTAAGGCGTTTTTTGACCAAACAATTATAGACACATTCCAGCTGCTGTACGTACAAGTGTGCATTTAATGTTCCAATTTTTTTTTTATGAAAATTTAACTGAATAAGGCCGTGACGATGCCACCATACGGACTTTTCTATCATGGAGCTCAGCTTTTGGTGTCACTTGTGGATAATTATCCATCTCCATCCACTGCCTTTTTTGTAATCATTTCACCCCAAGCAAAGGCAATAAAGCCACTAAGATGGAAGGGTAACTGAGAGTGTAAGAGACTGAGTAGATTTTGAGGAGAATGGACAATAAAAGAACAGGTTTCAGGAAGACAGATGATGGCGACTGACATTTACATTTCTGAAGAACGTAAATGACAAAAAATGACTGGAAATGAGAGTTCCGCAGTCGAGAAGTGTGATAGAAGAAACTGTTAGCATAGAACTTACGGTTACATTTAGCAATTACAACAGCAAAATCATGAGCTCTATCTACCAATCTGGTGCTAGCTTTAAATTCATGAAGTCGAGTTATCAAAGAGGAAAATTCAATTGACCTGAAAATATTTATAGAAAGGGCACAGGAAAGCTACGTCACAGCAACGGGCAAGTGACTGAAGCTGAGATGCCAGGTTAGGACCGATAACATTTCAGATTCTTCTTTGGATTTTATCAAGATTCTCGAGATAAATAGCAGGAGCACCAGACCAGATCTGGCAGCAATATCCAATGCATGAAGGAATGGTAGACATATAAACGTACAAGACGGATTCTGACGAAAGAAAAAACAAACATCTGACACGACACAGGCAACCAACTTTCCTGCGAGCAGCTTGTAAGCGTTCTGAAAGCAAAGGAAATATTTGTCGCAGATTAATTCCACAACACAGAGTCAAATCACTAAGTTCAGACTCGAACATCGGAGCAGAAAAAAATGCCGAAAACTCGATTCGCAGGTACTATCTCACAAATCCCAATGCACGTAACCAGTCAGAAAAAATAACTTACTTGCCGACGAACGCCGTAGCCAAAATGCATCAATTTTTTCCTCTTAATTCGAGAACACCAACTGCTTTTATCGGCCGAGCAGTTTTTCATTCGTCGACATCTGGGAGAGGGCGCCAAGTATTTTGCATAACAAAATACTTTTATAGAGACTCTTGCGACGGACTTGTTTTTAATCTAAATATTCTGTCTTCAACATGTCATGCGGAATACGTACCCTTTTTTTTTTTTTTTTTTTTTTTTGGTAAGTAATTTTCTTTTCCGTCGTAGGATACACGACGCGACGCGCTGTCGCTTGGTTTGACGAGGTAAGTCGCCGTTTTCTTCGCTATACAGCCTCAGCAAGGGATTCAGTCTAAACCTTCCACTTCATATGAGAGGAAAACTTTATACCGAGAAGGGGCAATGAATTGCTCACCTGCAGATGGGCACCATGCAAGTATTCTGGCGGAAGGCAAAAAAAGGCTTCTCTGAAAAGACTAAAAGACAATGATTCCTTTTTGGTGGCGTTTATGGATCAAATTATCAACAGATTGTAGGTCAGTTTTGGGATCAGCTCCCAATTTTGAATTTATCGTGCCTATCGGATTTACTATTAAGGCAAAGGAGTAAATAACCTTTGCCATCAGTATAGCTACCGAGGCGGTAACTGATGACATCGGGGGAAGGACGTTGATCAAGATAAGAAACAAAGGAGATCCCCAAGGATAAGCGCGCCCTGGGAGACATTTTGCGGTTAACATTGGGGTATGTTAAAGTAATCTAAATGTATTAACTGGCACATCTTTTAATGGTTAGAATGATACTTTCACCATTACAATTGCTACAAAAAAACAAAAATTACTTCTGACTGAAATTAATAAATCGGAAAGGAATCAGTAAATTGTAAAAGGCAAACGTATTCGTAATGCTTGAATTATTATTTAACGAGAAGGAAGGTTTCGGCAATCACTGGGAAAATAACGAGCCTTAGGTTGCAAGCACTCTTACAAAAGATAGCGAAAAAAAGCGAGAAGAAAGGACTACTAATTGCAAGAAGACATGGCTGTTAGCAAAAGAGGCGGCCCACCATGCAAATTACAAATTGGGGTTATCAAAATCAAACAAATACAAAAATTTAAATATCTGGGAAGCGTTTTAACAAAGGTCGGAAAGTCAGACACCGAGAGCAGAAGGTGGATTAGGATATCAAAGATGCCTTCCAAAAGCTAAGCAAAGTATTAAACAAGAAAATCTCATTAAAAACAAGGAAACAAGTACTGAATTGTAATGTAATGTCAGTCCTCCTATATTACATTGAATGCTGGACAATCTTTTCACAGATGAAGAAATAATTAGAGCAACAGAAACGTAGAATCTATACTGGCTGCAAACCGCCTGCATACGGATATTAAATGAGTTCAGCAGATATACAAGAATAGAAAAATTTGTAAGACAAGGATGTATCTTATCAACGGACAACCAATACAGTGTGGCGTCTTCTGAGAGAATTAGAAATCCTAACGGGATTCATTATTTGCGGCCTAATCTTAACAACACAAGATATGCAGATGACACAGTGTTGATGATAGACACGGAAAGAAAGTTGCAAAAAACTCTTACAGAAAGTAGCAAAGGAAGGCGAGAAGAAAGGACTAAGCATCAACTACAAGAAGACAGAATTGCATAGTTGTTAGCAAAAGGACGCACCCAAAATGCAAATTACAAATCATAGGCAAACATCAAACAAGCACAAAAATGTAAATATCTGGGGCGTATTTTAACAGAGTGCGGAAAGTGCGACACTGAGATCCGATAACGTATTGGGATGGACAAAGATGATTTCCAAAAGCTAAGCAGAGTATTAAGAGACAGGAAAATTTCGCTAGAAGCAAAGAAAAGAAAACAGAAGTGTTACGTGATATGTTTTTCTATATGACACTAAATACTAGACAATCTCCTAAAAGATAAAGAAAAAAACTTAAAGCAAAAAATATGTTGTTCTACAGAAGGATGCTGAGGATACCATAGGCTAAACATCTGAGCAACGAAGACTTTTTAGAGAAAATGGATACAAAAAGGACGCTTATACTTAACATCAGAAGAGACAGTTGAAATTTCTAGGACATATAATGAGGAAAGCGGGCTTGGAAAATTTGACACTCACTGGATATATTAAAGAGGAACTGAAGAAACATCTCATTACCTACCTGACTAGCTTGTGTTCTTTTTTACAAAGATGTACACCCTGAACAAGGCCCAAGAGTCTCTCGAGGTAGAGGGTTACAGAGTAAAAGGCACCACCCTGAGCAAGGTGATAATGTCATCAAGACGCAAGGAACCACCGGAAGTGAAAGAGAAGGAAAAAAAAACTTTAGAATGAACTGGAAACCCATTCCAAAATAAGAAACAAGGAATAAGCCTGTACTTCAGCTCATAAGACTGGGGAGGAGTGTGAACCGAGTGTCGCTAGCGCTGTCTAAAGCGAGAAACCCTCTCTTTTGGGAGAGATCACCTCGTCCCATTAATGAGTGGTGGAGGTCAAGTAGAAGATAGTAGAATTAAATGTTTCAAAAAAGGAATAGTTGGGAGATCAGAGTTTAGATAAGATAGCAAAAAGAAAGTGCTACAAAGGAAAGGAAATTGTGGAGAGCCATAATCATCACGTTCTTTGTTTCTTCTCCACTTAATAAATAATGCACATGGCTAGACCCAGATTCTATCAGATACAGAATTTGAAGGCATCGTTTTTTTCTCCATGTCTGTATATAAATGCAAGTCACTAAATAAAATTTCTACTCGATTTCTTTGATAAAGTTCCTCAGGGAACGAAACGTGTTGGCATAAAAGGTTTTTCTTCACGTGATTTCTTTTATTAATATTTACTTACCTGCTTTATTTCATGTATTTTCCGTCTATAAACTCGATCTTCGTTCTAAATATCTCAGGTTTACTGCCACGTTGAAACACCCTTTCCCGTACGATCACCGCAGTTAAGCAACGTCGAGCCAGGTCAGTACTTAGAAGGGTGATCGCTTGGCTGTTGCAATGGATACGGCTTAGAATTGTACATCGGAGAGCCGTTTCAGTTAACGTTGGGTTTGTTATATTCACTTACGCGCAAATACACTTGAGAAACGTATGACTCCGCCTTTTGTTCCCCAGCTATGGGTTAATTAGTTAAACTGGTATCACTAAAACCATTTTTATCGAACCCAGTCAAGACCTAGACATGTAACTGGTATTTCCAAGCTGCCATCCATCCACGTGCTGACCAGGCTCGGGTTGCTTAACTTCGGTGATCGTTCAGGAATCGGTGTTTCATCGTCATATGGCCGTAAGCAATCACGGAAGCAAACGTTAAAAATATGAAATCCTTCTTGCCTTTTTCATCTTCCTTTTTTTCTTTCATTATTTTTCTTTCTTTTTCATTTTTTCTTGTATTTTTCTTTGTTTCTTATTATGTGTACAATCTTCTTTGCACTAAAACCAAACAGCCTCTATGATATAACTTTTATTTTCCTCTTTTCGTAGCAATCAAAACAAAATGGTTCATTATTTACCTGAGGCAATAACACGGTGTAATGCCTGTGATAACTTCTTAACTATATTAACTAAAAAACGATCCATCAGAATTAATAAATTTTAATAACAAACGAAATATTTAATTGGAAATCGTCAGAAGAAAGTAAAAAACAAACAAAAAACAATTGATTGTATAAATTTTTTATGGAAATTCTTTCAGCAGGATAATTTATATGGAAGACATATAGAATATTTTTGTGTTTCTGGTAATTGTCCAGATATTTGACAATGGCTATTCAGTAATTTACCGGATACATATATATATATATACATACATACATTTATACACATGTATTACAATCATATTGGTTGTTGACAAGATTTAAACGTGATTTCTTTCATGCAGTCAATATACACTTTTTAATTACAAAAAACAATTACCGCTCATCTTTTATCGTCCACTCGGAAACATTTTTATGAAAAATATGTCCTTCCAAACACATCTACGCACATGCGCAGAAAGATATGTACACAATAAAGATGGCGATGCAACTGTTTATGGAATGTATAGAAGTTTATGTTATTATTATAATTTTCCGTTTCAAAATGTTTTTCATGGGACGAGAATCGCACTCAATGTTTATTCTCTTTTCCATTTGTTATTTTTTGGGGATTTTCTTCTTATTAATCTTCCCAACAGAAACGAAAAGCTGTTTGTCATTTGCGACAAACATCTGGAGGCTATGTCGTCTGCAACTCTTCAAAATCAATTCTTTTCTGGATTCCATCATTCGTGCTTTTAAATAAGTTATCAGCCATATTATTTGATTGTCTGGACCCTTTCGGCACTTTTCAGTTATACAACAACATATTTTAGACCCTAAACTTAATCTCGTATAGAAGCCGCCTCTATAAAACTGACCCTGGGAATATTGTAACTATTAGTATAGAATCTATCTTACATATCTATGTCTATCTTTCATCCATGCTTAGAATATTGCTGCCACATATGATCCGATGCACCTGATATTTATCTTGAGCTCCTTGAAAGAAGAATCAGCAATATTATCGGTCCTGATCTGGCAGCTCGGCTTCAGTCACTTCGCCACCGATGCCTTTCTGTGTCTTTTCTATAAATATGTTTACGGTACTTGTTCTGAAAGGCTCTTGCCTTTTACTTAGACCTTATGAATTTAAACGCAGGATTACACTGGCGTCAAGATCTCATCAATTTACAGTTGAGCTCGCTAGATGTAGCCGTAAGTTCTATGCTAACATTTTCTTCTCTCGCATTTCTTGTTTGTAGATCTCCCTTCCGGCTTTATGCTTACTAGCCAACTTTAATCTCCAAAAATGTAAATGCAATGTCTATCGCTATCTACTGTATTTCTGGTTACTCTTTTTTGTTCCCGTTCATTAGCAAAGTTTCTGTTTCTAACTATTCCCAGTAACCCTTTGCATCTTAGTGGCTTTACTGCCTTGCAATGAAATCGATTTAAAAAGAAATTAAAATTTTAAGTTTTATTTTAAGTTTAATAATTATTAAACAAATCTAATCGATGTAGTCGGCTAAAGCTACACAACTCCACACTTGCATTATATGGAGTCGTATTACTGAAAAGTGACAATCTTTCTTTCAGTAGATCAGGTTTTTTCATTGGGGGGGGGATGAGCTCGTGGAAAAATGTTCATCTGCAATGTTATTATTTGTATTTAAAAGTTTCTCATGCTTATTTGTGAATTCAATTAATTTCATGACATTTTCCCGGTTTAACAAAAATAAGTCCGTTAAAGTTCAAAGGTAAGATGACCAATATATCTTTTTTCATGTCCTTGAACCCTCAACTGCAAGAGGCATGACTGTTGATATCATGGGTGCTGTTGAATCGTCTCTGGGTAATCCTGCTATCTCTTTCGTGTTTGCGTTGCTGTCTGTTGAAACGGTTTTCTTCATACAAGACACCCGCTGATGAAACAGGTACTCATGCCCATAAACCTTACGATAAATAAAGCATCTTAATTTATACAAGACTAAATGAATAAGCTGCAGGATTGGTGTGACAATGAATGCCAAGACAAGTGCCAACGCCATCGATGACCAAGGATAATTCCAGTCAAGGATTCCCACGTAGACAATATGGTTTACTGGATCGTACGACCAGTACGTAATATTGAAGATCATGTACATTAATCCGTAGAGCACTGAATAAAGAAAATGGTAAAATCGGACAGGATATGCGGAAAAAAGTACTTCCATGATAACAAACGCTGTGTTGAGGGCGTGAATATTAACATCTTCAAAGGAGATCCCATTTTTAATGGCCTCCTCGCCAAAAGTAGGATAAATAGCCCCAAAAAACACCAACGTCACTATGATGGACCAATTGAAAACAACACTAAAAACCAGCCACGAGAGCTTCATGTACCAAGTACTTCGGTCGGCGTTCATATTGAATTCTGACGTCATATCCGCTTCAAGATCAGCTTCAGATTTCCCCTGGAAGTAGACGTTCGGATCTGCTTTTTCGTCGTAGAGACCAACTGGTAGTGTCAGTCGACGAATACTGGTTGGTTTGACTGGATGCGGTGTATTGCCGACTCGACTGACAGATCTGCGTTCGCACCAGATGCAGTAGACGACATTCATAGCGGCAAGGTTGAAATGAATAACAAGCAGGATGTATGTCCACGTGGTCATGTAGACCATCACGTTGTGGGCGACGTCCACGTGGCCGGACATCACAACGACATAATCGATGAGGCAACCAGCCGTGTAGACAGCCAACACTATCCGGTAAAGAAGATAAAGCAACCAAGACCATTGCCACTAGGAAAAAAAAAGAAACAGAAAAACATATTATTGTCAATGAAAACAGGATTTATAGTTACAAGCTGAAAATAAAAGTTCATTTCTTAGTGGAAAAAGTGATTTTTTTTTCAATTAATTGAAAATTGTTTTGGGTGAATGGTGGAGGGTGAATTGCAAGCCAATAAAGACACCGGGGAGGGGCGAGAAAATTTTAAAAAATATGAAAAATAAAACAATTAACAAAAATATGACCAAGAATTACAATAAACATTAATAACTCATCTCAAAAGTCTTACACAATAATTCAACAACGAAGATAGATAGATAGATAGATAGATAGATAGATAGATAGATAGATAGATAGATAGGAACAGGCTATGAGATAGATAGATAGATAGATAGATAGATAGATAGATAGATAGATAGATAGATAGATAGATAGATAGATAGATAGTGGACAGACTAAGATAGATAGATAGATAGATAGATAGATAGATAGATAGATAGATAGATAGTGGACAGACTAAGATAGATAGATAGATAGATAGATAGATAGATAGATAGATAGATAGATAGATAGATTGGAACAGGCTATGAGATAGATAGATAGATAGATAGATAGATAGATAGATAGATAGATAGATAGATAGATAGTGGACAGACTAAGATAGATAGATAGATAGATAGATAGATAGATAGATAGATAGATAGATAGATAGATATGAACAGACAAAAATAGATAGATAGATAGTGGATATGAACACAAAAAATAGATAGATAGATAGATAGATAGATAGATAGATAGATAGATAGATGAACAGACAAAAAATAGATAGATAGATAGATAGATAGATAGATAGATAGATAGATAGATAGTGGACAGACTAAGATAGATAGATAGATAGATAGATAGATAGATAGATAGATAGATAGATAGATAGATAGATAGATAGATAGTGGACAGACTAAGATAGATAGATAGATAGATAGATAGATAGATCATTTATATATAAAATAGACCTGGTTCTAGAGTGAAAAAGATTTTGCTAAACTATATTCATACCAAATAATGATCATTCTGTTTGCTTTTTTGTCTGATTCTCCTTTCAAATTATTTGATGTTCGTTGTCTCCCCAACAGGATTCAATCGTGCATGACACGTAACAGACACACTAATTGTGTTTCCCGAATGCATTATTCCGAATATATATATATGTGTGTGTGTGTGTGTGTGTGTGTGTGTGTGTGTGTGTGTGTGTGTGTGTGTGTGTGTGTGTGTGTGTGTGTGTGTGTGTGTGTGTGTGTGTGTTTCGGAAGATATACATCAAACCAAAGAGAGTCTTTGAAGTCAATATCGCTCGGTCTTCTCTGCCTTTCTCTCTTTGTCTATTTGTGAGATGCGACAATGATCGCGATCTTGAACATTTCAAAACTTAATTTAATAAATGTCTAAATTTCTGAGAGGGGGTATTGTAACTATTTACACTATTTATTCTTCCGACTATTGTCCTCAACTTTGTTGCCATACTCATGATGTTTCGGCCGTTGTACGCTCTGGCCTTCTTCAGCATCTGCCTATATTTCTGAAATGAGATATAATTATTTGTACGGACTGTTGCCCTCATCTTTATTGATATATTCACCATATTATACCTCCACTATCTTGCCTTTCTTGCTTTCATTTCCTTTCCATAGAACCAAACAGCACCTTTGAGATATGTTTTCTTTTGTCTATCCTCGTAAACAAACAAGAATGGTCCATTGTTTATCTGAGGCAATGGCAGGGAGTAATGTATGCTCTGGGGAATTAAGGAATAAGCAGAATTGCCAAGGACACATGGCACAATGGATAAAGGCGTTGGTTAGATCCAGTGACAGGACTCAAAAGAGTGTGAGTTCAATACCCGGTTAAGCCAGTGGAGAACATTCAGAGGGTAATTAACAGGAGATAACTGACATCCATTAGACATGGCACGTGGAACTAGAACGGTCTACCCCAGTGAGCGAAATAAAGGGTTCAGTTCGACATTCTAACCACCTGAAGAAGGCCGGAGCGTACAACGGCCGAAACGTTGTAATAAATATGGCGACAAAGATGAGGACAATAGTCGAATAATGTGTGTCTGTGTGTGTTTGTGTGCGTGGCATAGAGAGCCACATGGTTTGGTGTAAGATGCATCATGTAACTTCACTTTTAAAAGAAAAACGCACAAAGAAATATTAGGAGGGAAAAGGCAGCTCCGTAATGGCGCCCCTCCCCATAGCCTGCCAGACGTTCTCTTGCAGTTAATGTGGTAAAACTTATCTTTAACTTCTCTAACAATCTGAGAATTTTCAACGGATGTGGTCGTCTCTTCTAAATGCCCTTTCACCCACCCAAGCCATAATCAGAATTTGGGGCACGTTATTATTATTATTATTATTATTATTATTATTATTATTATTGGCCAAATTTTGAATTCATTTTGTCAATCGATTAAGGATTTATGACTGAATTAAACCAATAAGGAAGGAGTTTTCAGAAAGATATCTTCATCTATATACTGTTTTCCTTCAGGATGTGGGCGATCATGGCTCTCCACAATTTCCTGTCCTTTGTAGTTCTTTGTAAATTTTGTTTTTGCTCTCTCTCTCTTAATCCCTGTTCTACCAAACATTTACACAAAGTTTATTTATCAGGTTATTCCTTCCTTTCTTCTGAGCTTTTTGCCTTTAATAGATCCTGTCAGTGTTAAATTTTCCAAACACTATTTCCTCATTATCTGCCTTCTTTCTTATGTTAAATATAAGTGTCCTTTTTGTTTCCATTTTCCATAAAACTTCGTCTCTGATCACATGTTCAGTCCATGACATTCTCAGCATCCTTCTGTAGAGCCACATCTCTGTTGCCTCTAGGTTCTTCTTTATCTGTGATGAGGTTGTCCAGAATTCACTGCTATATAAGTGCATCGATATGGAATAACAGTTAAGTGCCTTTATATTTGCTTCTAACGAGATTTTCCTGCTTCCCTGTTTTCCTAATAATTTGCTTAGCTTTTGGAAGACATTTTTCGCTGTCGAAGATTCCACCTCTTAATTGCTGGTGTTCCCAGATTCACCCGGACCCGGGGTGGTAGCACCTGTTAGGGTCCCAGCTATGGGCAAATAGTTGACCCCCCCACAACCTGACTCAAAACACTATGAAAGTGTAAAAATAGATTTTAATACCAGAAATACTTTAAAATAAATTAGTATCAGCAATAAATATTTGAAAAAAGAAAATATTACCAGAAATAAAAATCTTGTCAGCATTAAATAACCCATTGAGGTTAATATGCCACAAAGCAAACTATACATTTTTTTTTAAAATATTACCAGCTATACATTTTTGGGAAAAAAAGGAAATTTTCTCGGTATTAAATAACCCATTGTGGTTGATATGCCGTAAAACAAATCAAACCAAACCAATAATGGATCCTGATAAGGGTTCTAAATCTCTGAGAATCACCAAACTGTAAAAGTTGAATAAATCTGTTAAGAAGACATAACCCTTGTTTCACACCCCTTTCTAATTTTGTATATTTACTGAATTCATTTTCTCTCCGTATATAGAGATTTTGCTCACTGTATATCTTACGGATTATTCTACTATCTTTTCTAAATATATCTAGCTTTCCTAACTGTTCCAGTAGTTGCTGTGTAAAATAAATGTGTTTTTGTTTCTTTCGCTTTCTGTCTTCGTGGTTAATGCGAAACACCCACACAGACAAAAACATGCCCATAACGAAATAAACAGCAGGTAAGGGAAAGGTATGTCAATTATCCCAGCCACTCCAACTCTACCCTCGCTTCAATTCGTGGCAAGTGATGAAAAGTCTCGTGCCACAAAGCCGTTATAATCTAACAGGGAGAAGGAAAGAAATGCAAATTGTTTTGATGGTAAAAAAAAAGACGTGAAAAACATAAGCTGTCCGTTGAAATATCTTTCTTAAGGACTTTTAGATTTCTTTATTTGATTTTTCTTTTTAAGGTTGTGTTTATTATAAACAGTTTGACACTTTTTGGTTCTGTTAATGACAAAACTACACACACTTCAAATGTGTTTACACAGTCGATATGTATTATTAAATCTGTATAAACGAAAAAAAGAAACAACGGCTTCTAAAATTCATGTTTTTACAACAAATAGTTTTGTTTGGTTTTCACGAAATCAGCACAGCGATCCGCTTAGTTTGACTTAGTTGTCAGACAAGTTGTTAATGAAACTTAATACGCTCCAGAAATTGAATTACATTTCAACGGAGAGTTGAATTCTATTAACGTAGACTAGTTTAGGAGGGCAAGGTGGAGTAATAGATAACGGCTCGGGTTGAGGAATCGGAGAGCCGAGTTCGAATCTATGCATAAATAGAAACACAGAATGGTTGTTATAGCCTTGGGTGGCAACCGATCTAGGAGAAGGAAAATCTCTGAATTTAAACCAAACAGGAAACGCTACTGCGGCTGTTACTGGTCTCGTGGACGAGTCAGACTTACACAAATGATCTGATAATGTGTTCGATCCTCACTTTTGCCAAACTAACCTGACAACCTACAACACCTCATGACCTAGTGAGGTCAATCTTGACTAGATGCTCTAGACTAATGCCTTTCTAAACATACACTTGGCTCCACCCCTCAGTCTTCACCGACTGGACAATTTACTCCATGTTATGCTTCCATTTTCATGTAAAAGAAAAGGCCCCGTGTAACATGGACAACGAAAGAGGAAATTAACGCCAAGAATGAAAAGGCAAATCATGTCTCCAATATATTTCGTTGTTTATTCAGAGTTTCACTTGCATGGTTTAGTGGGTGGGTAAGTAACATTTCGTAAAACTTCACTGTTAATTCTGCTGATTAACACGGCAGATTAACAGACCAGATTTTGTCTTCAGTTAACGATTACTTCGATTCTCTCTCACCACCCTTATGCCAATCTTTACATCACGACTTGCGGTTCACAACTCGCTCCCGGGTGGTTCGAAACTACTCTTTCATCATTCCAACTGTAACTCTGATCATATAATCCTGCGAGCGGAACTTTCTGAGTTCCGGTCAAGTAGCACTTGATACCGAAAGTTTTTATTTTATTTTATTTACTTATTTGTTTCCGTTTAATGTATTTTCCTTTCATTTGTTAACAGCGGGTGATTGTTCTGTAGATGTCCCTCTTAGGTTTTACTGCCAATGCAGTCATAAAAAATACGGCGCTTCGAGTTTATATAAAATCATTCACAGAGAGCCCTTTACTTCGTGGGTGTTCTAAGCCGATCTTGTGGGGCCCCATTTTGTCACTTCTTTGGACCCAAACTAAGCAACGCTCAGTACTTGACAAGTAGACACGAAAACCTTAAGCTCTAACTTCAATTAGGATTGTTGTGTCCATATTATTATGAAGATAGATGGCATTAATAGAACATGTGTCAGTAAATAATTATTAACTCAAAAAATTCTTGCAATCTAAAAATATATTTTGTTTTAAATAACCTGCAAAAGGTTGATTAGCCGTATAAAAACAAATCAATCAGATTAAGTAATAGTGGCTGAGAAGCAGGATTTGAATCATATTTGGCAGACTAACGTGATGGTGAACATTTCACATGACCTTTATACAAATTTTCTTTTGCGTTGGCTTTTTTATACTAAGGTTTACTCAATACAAGACTCGAGAGTCGCTCAAGGTAGAGGGTTATTGAATGAGGCGTGTGATATGAATGAAATAGGTGGTGATGGGAAGTGAAGAATAAATGACGATTGATCACTGTCTTGAAGAGGTTCCAGTTTTAATGTTCATGGAAGCATCCACGCCGGTAGTGGTAGGTATAGCAATTCTTTGGAAACAAACGATATTCCAGAAAGTAAATGAGTTTTTTTCGACTTCTTGGAAGTAATATAATATGATTGAGTAGTAAAAGTCTGAACTGGTGAAACTAAAGAATGTTGCTCATCTGAATATCCGCCATGGAAATAGCGAAAGTAAAGCGTTAGACTTGATTCCATGACGGAATTTTGATGAAAATTGACTCTTGGAGAAATTTTCATCTCTGAAATGTAAAATCCTTGATATGGGTTCCAGAATATTGCCGAAAAAAATCAAGAAAATGAACACAAAGTATGAAAAAAATTGGATAAACAAAAAAAAAACTGATTATCAAAAGGACGGTTTTTTTGTTGACACCGCTATTATTTTAACTACCTTCACTCCTCATCAGTATTTATTGTTTTAAAAGCGATGACTAGAATTGTAATAAAACTGAAATATATTTGTTCTGAAGAATTTAAAACAAAAATATTGAACATAATTTATCTATTATATTATTTATTTAGAAGTATAATTTTCTATTTACAACATTCTAAAAAATAATAGAATTTAAACTAATGCAATGCAATATTTATCATTTATCATTTATCATTTATCAATTTATAAAGACATAAATATGAAAACAATTTTTTTAAATAGATTTATAAAATTTTACTAAATTATTAAAATATGTGAAACAACTATAATGAAATCATTATTATTTACCATTTCATAAAGTTATAATTAATTGGCAATTAGCCAATGTTTTGCCAAACATTCCAATAAACAATCTAATAAATAGTGTTCATTATTTTTCTTGTAATTTCTCAAGAACAAAGAAAATGTATAAATTTACTTTCATATGTTTAGAGTTTATTACAATTCTAGTCATCGCTTTTTAAAAGAATATTGTCGAGGAGTGAAGGTAGTTAAAATAATAGCGGTGTCAAGGGAAAAACCGTCCTTTTTCAGACTCTGCTTTTTTGTTTTTAAGGAGGGTTTTTTGCAGTCACGAAGTCCAAGTTTGCAAAAATGTCAAAACTTTTCTAATTAAATTCCTCCAAATTTTGCTTTATCTAATTTGACACAAGCAAAATGAAATTCTGAAATTCCTGACATTTGAAGTGTTAATTGTATTTTTGTTATATTCCGTGTTAAGGGAATAAACACTTAAAACCAGGTGGATACTAAAAGACAGGTTTATTGTACACAACCAGTACAATATTAAATACGATACAATTATACACACAGGTCAATCTAGTAATGAGTGCCACTAATTGGAAGGTCAGACGTGCTTGCGTTGTCTCGCTCTCACTCTTCCTCAAGTCTCTCCTAGATAGTTGTGTAATCATTCATGGGGGTGACTAGTTATTCCATTACATCAATTTTAGAATTCTCTAACACTTTCAGTCCGCCTAGAATCTGAGGCACATTTTGCATTATTATTTTCCAAGAAAGATTTCTATCAAGTCGAGTCTTATTCTAATCTGTCAGTGTTTTCTTCCGCTCAAAACATTTCCTGGCAACATAGGGGCTTTCATTTTGATCGTATGCCACGATTTTCCCACTGTTTTTTCTTGCGTATATAAAAGTGCTCTATTTTATATTCTTTATAAAGCGTTTTATAATATGCATAAAAAATATCATTTTTTTGTTTTATTTTCTCGTTTACAGTAGATTCACGCTTAACGGTTTATCAAAATGGGTGGCCTTTTTTTTTATCAGCCTTCTTGAGATCTATTGATCTTTTCACGTCGTTTAAAAGGAATGTTCCAGCTTACCCGATAGTTGTAAATAAATAAAAGGAATTAAATTATTTCGAACACTCTGATGAAATGTTTTTAAGAAACGGAAAACGAACAATTGATCACGTGAACACTATTTGAAAAACAAACATCGATTTTGAAAAATCAGTAAGCGTGAAACAGCACTGTAAATGGACACATAAAGCAGATAGATAGATAGATAGATAGATAGATAGATAGATAGATAGATAGATAGATAGATAACAGATAATGAACTGAGATAGATAGATAGATAGATAGATAGATAGATAGATAGATAGATAGATAGATAGATAGATAATGAACAGACTGAGATAGATAGATAGATAGATAGATAGATAGATAGATAGATAGATAGTACAGGTAATAAATCCGTTGGTATATAATCCAAGTGGATCCTAGTAATATCAAATATTAAAACTGATTCACAAAAAAAGAGCTCAATGTATTTATTATAACAGAGCAGTTTATAGCGTAATTTAATTTATATGATTGTACTTCGTCAGGCGAGGGTAAACATCGTGTGATAAAAAAAGATTTTTTAGAGAAGTTTGAAAATAAATTATCTACAAGTTATCTGCCATCACCTGAAGAAGTACAATCATAATATTGAAACATGAAAGGTTTTGTGTAGCGATTTCAATATGTTTTTATATTAATCTTCATAATAATCTATTTTGTTCTTATTATATATATATATATATATATATATATATATATATATAATAAAAATTTAAAACACTAATATTCCATGGTCATAATTTATTCCATTGGAATCGTAAATATGACCCAATTCATCAGACCTACAGATTCAAAAAAGACATTGAGTTCTACCTGGATTCTATCCTGCTGGAATTTTTTTTAAAAAATATATATGGATGTGTATGCATGTATGTATATATATTTTGCATATGTATGTGTATATTTACTACTATTATTATATATATATATATATATATAAATATATATATATATATATATATAATATATATATATATAATATATAGCTTTATATTTATGGGATAAAGTGCTCAATATCAGAGATAGAGCGTGTGTAAATATAAAAGTAAACATAGAAGTCAACACTTGGTGGCGACAGTCTGTTTCATGCTAGACGTGGCATTGCGTCTAGCATGAAACAGACTGTCGCCTCTAAGTGTTGACTTCAATGTTTACTTTTATATAGATAGATAGATAGATAGATAGATAGATAGATAGATAGATAGATAGATAGATAATATTAGTGGTAAATGTACACATACATATGCAATCATATATCTAAAATATATATAAATATATATACATACATACATACATACACATACATATATACTTGTATAAAAAATCAATCCAAGAGGATAGAATCCAGGTAGAACTCAATGTCCGGGATTTTTAAGGATATTATAAAAAGGCTTTAATACTATTAGTGTTTTAAGCTTTTTTTATATATATATATATATATATATATATATATATATATATATATATATATAGTGCTAGAAGGTCAATATACGAATCTTTTTAATTTGCTATTATTTTTGTCTGAGGAACTTAGTGAATTTTTGGAAACAATCGGAAAATTTCGCTGTGATATCTATTTTCCATGTACCGCTGAATTTTGCCTAAAACCAGAGTAGATTTTATGAAGACTATCAGAGTCAAGTAGAATGGTGACTTAAATGATCTTGCAATCTTGATTTAATACGTTCCAGAACTTTTTAAAGAATTTCTAAAATAAATTCCACCAATTTTAAAACCGAAAATTCTCAATTTATCTCGGGAAATATTTGTGATTTGATCTTTAATAAAGCGAAAATATTATACAGAAAGGATTTATTTATCCAGGGTACGTAGGTCGCTTGCCGTAGAGCAATGATGAAAAAATCTTGTCCTGTTAAGTAGTCTTCTGTTAAACCACTTCCCCATACTTTAATGTCAGTTTCTCTTTCAGATCACCCCTCTTTCTCTGTTTCACTCCCTCCCTCCTTCTTACTCCCTCTTCCTCTCTCTCTTTTCTCTCCCTCTCCTCTTTACTTTCAGTTCACTACCTCTCACTCTCTCTCTCTTTCTCTCCCTCTCTCCTCCTTACTTTCAGTTCACTGCCTCTCACTCTCTCTCTCTTTCTCTCCCTCTCTCCTCCTTACTTTCAGTTCACTACCTCTCACTCTCTCTTTCTTTTTCTCCCTCTCTACTTCTTCCTTTCAGTTCACTCCTCCTCACTCTCTCTCTTTCTCTCCTTCTCCTTCTTACTTTCAATCTACTCCCTCCCACTCTTTCACTCTTTACTCGTGATCTCTCTCTCCTTCTCTCTCTCTTTCCCTCTCTCT